>JACXGM010000298.1:28771-79630 GCA_016801145.1 Umbra pygmaea
CAGCAAGCCCCAAAATGATATATCATGATATACAGTATAATGTTGAGCTCTCAGCTTCTTGTTTGACTACCCATAGTGGGGGTTTTGGCCCCCCTCCCTTCCGGTTCTCACTCCAACAGTCGTCAAGAGTGTGGAGCCTGGTAGTTCTTAGACAGCTGCTATAATCAGTCCTGTGGAACATCTAAAAATCCACTACAAGTGCATCCGGAAAGTATTCACAGCGCTTCACATTTTGTTATGTTACACCCTTATTCCGAAATTTATTAAATTCATTATTTCCCTGAAAATTCTATAAACAATAGCCCATAATGACAATGTGAAAGAAGTGTGTTTGAACTCTTAACACATTTATTAAAAATGACAAAACCAAAAACCACATGTACATAAGTATTCACAGCCGTTGCCATGACATTCAAAATTGATCTTAGGTGCATCCTGTTTTCCACTGAAACCTTGAGATGTTTCCACAACGTGATTAAAGTCCACCTGTGGTAAATTCAATTGATTGGACATGATTTGGAAAGGTACACACCTGCCTATATAAAGTCCCACAGTTAACAGTGCTGACAGAGCATCAGCGTTTCTCTGTAGAGATAGGATAACCTTCCAGAAGAACAACCATCTCTGCAGCACTCCACCAATCAGGCCTGTAGAGTGGCCAGATGGAAGCCTCTCCTCAGGAAAAGGGCTGCCAGACCATGAGAAACAAAATTCTCTGGTCTGATGAAACAAAGATTGAACTTGAAGGCCTGAATGGCAACTGATGTATCTGGAGTAAACCAGGCACTGCTCATAGGCCCTTTTCACATGACGTCAGACAACGTGGTTCCTGACTCGAAGCAGGTTATCTTAACTTCTGGTCTGTAGGAATGGAGTTCAACCAGTCCCTTGTACATCTGCCACAGATACATCTAGATGATGCACAAAGACTAGCAGACACATTTTCACTGACATCCAGATCAAATCAAGACAAAGGCTACAAATTCTTCATTGAACGGTAGTTGTTTGATTGTGAAGCTACGTGTTTTTGTCTTTTCTAGCCCGTATGTTAGCGAGAAGGTGCAGGGATAGCTAGCTATCAAACTGTTAGTGTTAGCTTTTGGTTTTGCAAATATAATGTATTTAGACCGTACACTTAATTAGATTACTGTACTGCAAACGTTGTTGCAACCACTTTTCCGCATTACTGCTGTGCTGTTTGCTTAAGGGTCTAGTGTATATTGTGAGAAGTCAATAACATTCATGTCTATTGTTGCACCCTGTTTCCCAAAAAACATATTGGAACAGTCTTGAATGTAGTCAAGGTTGAGGTGTCAGTGAGAGGACGATGACATAAGTCAATGAAGAAAAATGAGGAGGCTCAATATCTTCAGGTTTTTCAGATGAATCGTTCAACATTATTATTATTAGATACTTTTTTGTTTTGTTTGAGCTGCGATTGCAGAGACTTTGCATTATTCCACAAAGTTCCATTTTGGTTCAGTGTGTTTCTCAGTCTGACGTCAATGTTTTTTTTTCTAAACTCCAAAAGGTTAACTATGTTACAGCTTTAAAAATAGAAGTGGGTTTGAAAACAATACAGACTGAGAAATATTCTGTGTAATATGTCAAAATAGAAATTCTGTTCAAAGATTATCCTTACATGTATATTCCATTAGGCCTAATTGTTGTAGATGAAATGTAAATAGATTGGTTGAGTCACTGATTGTTGTCTATTTACAGGTTACACTAGATTGGGAAAAGCTTCCCATGGTACTCAAGCACATGTCATGTTCCTGCTCTGCTGGGAAAGTGCTATTCAATCACCTAGTGGCACTTCTTTTTCAAACTGCTCACTTCGGTACCATGAGCTAAGATAGTGCCATTGCCTCTGTCATGCGCTAGCTCACTGCAGACATGGCACCGGCCTAGGACACAGGTCAGATAATAATAATGGTTACACTCAATGATGTTGGACTAACGCTTTGTATTGACTTTTCTAAAGTCATTGGTCACCATTATTATATTACAGAGACTTGCACCAGAGTCTCCAAATAACGGGATGGTGTGTAAATCAGTGGCAAGGAAAGGAAATAGTGTCAAATCTGGTGTGAAGTGCACACTGTACAGAGCTTATTCTGGTGAGTCAGAATGAGCCCCCACCTGTACAAACAGAATGCATTTATAACATGACAGTGAGTAGTATTTATTCGTTTTTATATTGGCCCTCAGTAGGTATGATTAGAAGTAATTTTATGCATTTATTTGGAATTTTGGTATCAGATTGACTCTTTTTTAAACAAGTTATTATGGACAGTTTACATAACAAACGTAGAGGGATGTGATAAGTGGGAGTGGCCGCAATTGAGTGAAACAATGGATGACATTGTAGAAAAATATAAATTAAAATACCATCTCATTTTTATGTCAGGGTCTCTTCCGCATCCTCAAGTCAGCAG
Source organism: Umbra pygmaea (assembly GCA_016801145.1). Lineage (NCBI taxonomy): Eukaryota > Metazoa > Chordata > Actinopteri > Esociformes > Umbridae > Umbra > Umbra pygmaea. The sequence continues at coordinate 31,210 of JACXGM010000298.1, forward strand.
GGAGAGACTTAGATTACTGGCCACAACCAGGGAAATTGCTGCACGGGCTTGAGGACCTTAATTTGGTGGACTCCGTTGTGCCATTTGGGTCTGTGCTCTCTAATCAGTGCCCTACGGAAATAAGTAGAGTTTCCTCAGTTGCCTGTTGATGGTTAAAATTCTAAGTTTCCGATAGAATTTCAGCCCAATTACAAGCAACAATGCCACTTGGAGAGCCTAAAGGTGTCATGGGAAATCGTTGCTACTATCCAAGCAGAAACCAGACTGCAGTCAGAAAGCCAGCTGTGGACCCAGGTACGGAAACCCATGTTCGCGAGGAGTCTTCTACCAAAGCCTTGGCAGCCTGCAGTCTTAAAGTAACTCCTGAGACAGGCGCTATGAAAAAAGGGTTGGATGTGGAACCAGATATATTGAGGCAATACGCTGATTTCTGTGATGTCTGTGTCACAATGTGGGATCATCCACCCTGATGCACCTCATCTTGGAGCCAGCCCTGATGCTAAAGTCTTTAATCCAAGAGAAACACCTCCATTTGGGCTGGCTGAGGTAAAGAGTTGCGATACTGTTGCACAAGTTAAACACCTGATCACAGTTAAAGGCCAGGCCTGCCTTAAGAACAGACACAAGTACCATTATAAGGTACAAAGGCAACTAGCCTTAAGTGGACTTTAGTGGTGGGATTTTATTACAGATACCCACACTGACTTAACAGTTCAGAGGATTTTTAGGGATGAGGAGCTTATCCACTCAATGCGACAGAAACTTGATTATTTCTGTCATAACATCTACATCGATGTCTTAAGTTGAGGATCTTGAGTGAATTTTAAACATGTAAATAGTTTTAGGTTAATGTGCAAAGTGACAACCTATGAAAATTTTAAGTATTTCCTGTTGTTAATATTTAGTGAAATGCAAATTGGACAATTTTCCAACTGCTTACACATGTTATCAAAACAATTTCTCCCTTTTTCAAAACTCTACACACAAGTCCCAAAACTGCACACACGAAATGCAAAATGAAAAATCTCCTTCAAAATATAACACTGCATTCAATATGCCATATTACATATTACAATTCTGTAACACACGGTGCAAAACACTACACACATCGTGCATGTGTTACACACTTTGGCCAATGATGAAACACTCTGCAGTCAGCATGTCCATTCAATAGTTAAAACGAGAGGGGTATTCCTGCACAACCGGAGGCTGCAGTTTTACGACCCCAGTTGTAGCTTGGTTTTGGGAATAAAAACGGTTTAAAAACTACAAATGACAGAAGTGTCTTGAGTAAAGTTGACCAGTGTGTTGTGTCTGTTTGACTGTTTATTGTTCATGTGCATGTGTGTTAACTATCGATCTGAAGAGGGCCTGAAGTCAGAGTGTTCAGTTTTGATTGCAAAATGGCAGTTTTGATTGCAGAATGGCAGTGTTGACATGGCAGTTCAATGTTAATCTTCAAGTGTTGTGTAAAGCATTCTTGTGTGATGAGTTTTGACACAATGAGCCAAATTATGCATTTTGTGGGTTAGCAATGGGAAAAAACTGTAAATGTAAAGTTCCATACAATGTTCTAGTGAAAGTAAATCTGTTGAGGGGTTGAAACAGTAAAAACCAATGAGATGGTGAAACAGATTATTTATTTTTTACAAAAAAATACTCTAATTACCATAGTACAGAATAGCAAGACAAAACCATATGCCATTTGCAAATATGAACAGAAACCATAAACATGTGTAAAACAAATGTAGAAGTTGTATAGGAAAGAAGTTGTGTGGAGTGTTTGTGTCTAAACACCAGTGCTAAGGTGCATCTATCCTCTGGGCTGGGTCTGGCCACAACACTTACATCACACTCAATATTCTCTCTTGCTAAACAGTGAGGAAAGAATCTCCTAGAGTGGCATATCCAACCTTGGACAGAATCAGTGTCTCTATGTCCCCACATGCCTCCACCATTGTCCTTCCACCTCTTTACCCTCATCCTCTACCTTGTCCCAATTCTTATCCCCTCGCTTTCCCTGCAATGTCTGCATCTATTGTTCTAAACAGGTAATCTGACCTTTGCAGTCCATTTATGAACCTATACCAAAACAGTGATTGGTTAATTATCAGTTCAGCTGTTAGTGTGTACATATGTGAGAAGTGTGTGTGAAACACTGGTGAATGAGTGTAGCATTTTGATTCGTTGTGTTTGGCAAATGCATTCAAGTTACTTGCTGTTTCATGTTTGTGCCATGAGTAGAGAATTGTGTGTAGTGTTTCGGAAAAGTGTTTTATGAAATTGGAAACTGAGTGATAGTCTGAGAATTTGTTACGTTGCCACGTTCCTCATCCCCCCCGAACGCACCATCACAGTCCAGTATGAACGGTAATACCAATCCACATGAACGCATCCCTCTAGTTCGGTCCTGATCACTGGAGTATTGAATACACCTGCATCCTCCTATCAGTATATAAACCCTCCAGTTACAAACAGTCCTTGTGAGGTATTGTTTGTATTGAATTCAACATACTGAGCATTTATTCAAACTGATTTCCTGGCCTGACCCCGTTTATTGTATTTGTTTACCCTGTTACCGGATTTACCCTTTGTACCTTTGCTTAGAAGAACTGTTCTCCTGTGTACCGATCCTTTGCCTGCCCTGATGACCCTGCCTTGAACAAACAGACCCTCTTCCTGCTCGGACTTCCCTGTCTGATAAACTGAACCTCTGCTTGTTCTGAGAACCCGTCTTGTGTTTCGAACCTCTGTCTGCTTTTGGACCCTCCTGGATTATACTGGTTAATAAATATTGGATTATTTTTGTGTATACCTTGTCTGGGTTCATTCATTACAGAAATAGCTCATAGTTCTGCAGACTTTGTGTGACATGTTTCACAAATTGAGTGACAAAGATTTTGTGTGTAAGCAGTTTAAAAAAATTGTAATGACTCCTCCCTCCCCACCCAATGCCCACCCCCAAGTCCCCAGTGTCAAAATGGAAACGCAAAACACTGGTGCCGAAATTAACATCTCACTGGTGTCGGGGTAAAGTACCAGTGGAAAAGAATGTTGTGACCACACTACGAAGAGTTCAAAGACCACTAAGACTAGTAATCATGGGTATTTGGTGCAGTTCTTACAGGAAACCTGAGTGAGAAGTGTCTGTCATAGCAGTAGGTATTCACATGGTAATTACACAGCATATTTAAGATGCAGTGGGCTTACCTGTAGAAGCCTATGTTCTTGATTCAGTGCGTAATACTGTCGGTCTGTCATGTGTCAGAATAGGACGAAGGGCAGGAGGCTAGGCTATCGCAATACAATATAGGATTTATTAAAAGGAAACTATAACTTAAAAAATTACCAAAAAATTAACAAACACACAGGAGATACTAGGAACACTTAAACTGAGAAAAACTAGTAAAAAAAACAGAATAAAGTCAGGTCTTGAATATATTTAAATCTAGGAAATGCTACATTGAACCAAACATTTCTACCATTCAAACCATTTCTAGGGTTTACAAAGAATGGTGTGAAAAGGGAAAAACATCCAGTATGCGGCAGTCCTGTGGGCAAAAATGCCTTGTTGATACTAGAGGTCAGAGGAGAATGGGCCCACTATGGATACCTACCTGAGAGCTCTGACATGGAATTGTAAATGGACTGTTTTATATAGTGCTTTTTTCTTAACAACAATGGCCAGCAAAGCGCTTTAAAGAGCCTCACATTCACCCATTCATTCACTCATTCATACACCGACGGAGGTGTCAGCCATGCAAGGCGCCAGCCAGCTCGTCGGGAGCAGCTGGGGTTAGGTGTCTTGCTCCTCGACACTTGGTCAGGAGGAACCGAGGATTCAACCACCAACCTTACGGTTGCTAGACAACCTACTTGACCCACTGAGCCAATGTCGCCCAGCACAGGACACAAACCCTTCTGGCCTCCATCAAGCCATTACTTGGACCTCTGTTGTGGAACAGCTTCACCACCAACCTCAGGATATTATCATTTTTGTCTCAATCAGTTTTCACTGAGAATCAGAATGGACCCAGTGGTCCTATACGATGTGTGCCGAGTTGTGACATACAAGGGGGGCACTTCTGGGCAGACACGGGACAGCTCTAGATGTGATCATGGCAAACCTACAAGGGTTAACAATCATTCAGAATCGCCTCAGTGGTCCTGAAACTGTTTCTTCTACGAATGCTACCCCAGCCCCAGTTGATGTTGTTTCTGCATCCATCTCAGATCAGGAACCATGGGTGCCCACACCAGACAGGAACGATGGAGAGGAGACTGGGTGAACACAAGACGCAGCTCAATCCAGAGAACCGATGCCAGCCAGGATGCCATGCATACCAGCCATATCTCCTCACAGGAGGCAGAGTGAACAATGACGGATGGTCTGCCAAAGCCGATGCAACGCTCCTGCATCGTCAAGAAGGAACACCAACGCTGGTTGACAACCAACAGCTGTCTGTATTGCGGTGAGCTTGGTCATTTCCTTGCCTCCTTTCCACATAAACTGTCAAACCGGCAGGCTCGCCAGCAGTGGGGTGTGTGCTAACAAGCCTCTACCACCCTCCTCCCAAGCCCAAACTCTTTTTCTTGTAGTTCATAATGTATTTTTCATGTATGTTTTCATGTAACGGTGTGTTCTAGCAGTCAGTCACATCATTTCAAAGCCTTCTTGGACTCTGATGACAGCTTCATAGATGCAGAGTTGATGAGACAGCTGGGGCTTCTAGTTACACGGTCGACACAAACACTATAGATACTTGGAGGTTGCTGACCCAGGTTACTTCACATGCAGGTCTGGTCCGCCTTTTTATCTCCGGTAATCATTCGGAGGAGATCAGTTTTTACATCATCAACTCCTCTAAGGTCCCCATCGTTTTGGGACAAACCTGGTTAGTCTGCCATAACCCCTCTAATGACTTGATTAGGTCAGATACTCTCATGGAGCATTGCTTGTCATGCTAACTGTTTGAACACTGCCTATGCCCTTTCCGTGCAAAGCATGGGGAAGAATGCCCAGCCACCGGATCTCAGTACCACGACTTAGGGAAGGTCTTCAGTAAACAGCGGGCCAGTTCCCTTCCACCCCACTGGCCGTATGATTGTTCCATAAATCTCCTGCCGGGTGTTTCCTTTCCTAAAGCTCAACTGTTTAAGATCTCCGAACCAGAGAAAGAGAGGCCATGGAGGAGTACAGCCACATGTCATTGACTACTGCTATGATTCGTCTGTCGTCATCTCCCCTTGGTGCAGGCTTCTCTTTTGTTAGTAAAAAAGACTGTACACTTCGCCCTGTATAGATTACCGTGGACTATGAGAACAAGTATCATTCGTTCCTGGGATACATCATCTCAGAGGGGCAAGTGCAGATGGATCACTCAAAAGTCAAGACAGTGCTGGACTGGCCAAGGCAGTTGCAGAGCTTTTTAGGGTTTTTCAACTTCCACTGGGGTTTCATACGGAACTACGGTCAGTTGGCTTCCCAACGGCCAAGCCGTTTACCTGGACCCCTAGAGGGACAAGGCTTTTCTGGACTTCAAACGGAGGTTCACGTCCGCCCCCGTGCTCACCCAGCCAGACTCCTGGAGGAGTGAGGCCACTGGCTGGAGGGGACGGATCATCCATTTGTGGTTTGGACCGAGCTCAGGAACTTGGGTTACATACACTCGGTTAAGCGCCTCTCATCCCGACAAGCCAGATGGGCCTTATTCTTTGCACGTTTCCAGTTCTCCCTTACCTACAGACCGGGGTCTCAAAACGGCAAGCCAGAGGCTCTCTTCCTCTTCTCTCAGGAGGGGCACAAATCTCGGCAGGACACTATCATACCGGCACAGTGCATCATTGGAGCCGTAACTTGGGAAATTGAGAAGGAGGTGCAGGATGCAAGTAATTGTCCACCGGACCACTTGTTTGTGCCCCGAAGAGGTCAGGTTTGCTGTACTGAAATGGGGTCGTCGAGGCGCACCTGCAATCCTGGAGCGACCCGGACCTTGATTTTCCTGAAGAGGCATTTTTGGTGGCCCACCACGGTGACAGATGTCAGGAGCTTTGTGTCTGCATGCCCTACCTATGCTCTACATAAGGGTTCAATCCAGGCCAGTGCGGGGTTACTTTGACCACTGCCTATTCCCCGAAGACCCTGTTCTCACCTGGCCCTGGACTTCGGTCACCGGTCTACGCCTCTGAATAGGGTCATCCTCACAGTGTTGGACCGGTTCAGTAAGTTCATCCTTTACATACACAAAAAAAACAAAATTGCCTTCAGCTCCAGAGACCGCCGCCATACTGGTCAGTGGGGTTTTTCTGATCTATGGGTTGCCCTATGACATTGTTTCCAATAGAGGTCCCCAGTTTGTGTCTGCTGTTTTGTTCTGCTAATGGAGCTTCACATCTCTCCAGTCTGCATTTGGGTTCTACCCCCTCAGAGAGGAACCCTGACAGTGATACATGTTCCACTTCTTAATAATTCTCTGAATGGAACTCAATGGGATAGTTAGTCTTTTTGTATCCTTCTCCTAACTTGTGTCTTTCCACAACTTTGTCGCAGAGCCCTTTTGAAAGTACATTTCCAAACATGGTGTATTCTTTGCGTTGCCATGCACTACTAGTAACGGACTCATTATGGAACAGCTGGTTTTACTTGTGAAGTGATCACAACCACTAAAATTAATGTGAGGTGGGGGAAATTAGCATGCTGTGTGATCTGGAAAGTGACTAGTTGTACAACAGAAAGTTTATAATGGACACTCCAAGGGGCTGATCACTTACCCAAAATTCACTAATTACATTTTAATAATTGTTCAGAATATTTGTAAATGTTATCTTCACTTTGACATGAAAGGTATGTAAGATATGTAAATACAGCTGGCAAAATTTTCTTCTTTTTATTTCCAGGGTGTAATGTAACAGAAGTTTAGGATTTAGACAGGGTATGATGATTTTCTATATTGGCTTTCATTGATGGACACAGATTTGGAAAAAAGTATTAGGAAAACAACCAACGTCTGTTCAACACTTGAAATTACTGTGCACATCACACTGGCGTCACGGCATTCAGGCAGTTGACAAGTGTAGCCAGCTGAGGTACGTAGAAATAATGGTTTTAACCATGACAAGGTTGGGTTGTTTGTTTGAATTGGAAGCTTTTCTTTTTTATGTACAACTGTCAGAGTTCTGAGGAGAGGACCCAAAATGAGACCAGACAACGTAAGAATAAATTCAGTGTTTTATTGGTTGTAGTAGATGAAGAGAGATGGTTGGAATATATTGCTGAGGGAATGTGTCTCCAGGTAGATGGCAGATGGAAGAGTGGTCGGTGGTGATGGTCTAGTGCACAGGTGCAGGAGGTGAAGGTGAGTAGTTCCAGGAATCCAGGTGAGTCAGACGGTGAGTGGTGGCAGGCAGGTGTTCCTAAACAGATGAAAAAATTGAAGTACTGACCAGGCTAAACAGTAGCTAAGAAACACAGAGGCAGACGGATAACAGCAAGAATTCTGAGGCTTGATTCGCAGGTTGCACATGCCAGTGACTCAACAATCCAGCGGTGAGTAGATGTCAGGTCTTTCCTTAAAAAGGGATGACTGGTGATCGGGAACAGGTGAGGTGAATTAGCTGGCAGGTAGAGGAATGGGTGGCCCCGCCCACTCCTCCTAGAACAGGCAACACTGAACAAAACAAGACAGACAACAAAGAAACAGGGCTCAGGGGGCAGGGTTTGTGACAACAACTGTGAAATGTTTTTGTATTTTTTATACACAACACTTGTATCAATATTCAACGAAAACTGAGCATTTTCAAGAATAACAAAAAAACGAATGTATTTGGAACTGGCTACGGATATTTAGGATCTTTGAATGAAATGCCCAATGAGATCGTTTTGCCAATTCCAGGTTAGTTCCTTTATGATTTAAAGATGTAAGCCACTACCTCAAATTAAAACCATCCAAATTTAGAGTTTGCTAATATATAAACTGAGCCAAATAGGTCCAGAACATCGGGAAACAAAGACATCATGTGAAACCACTTACTGTGTACAGTATGAGAAATGAGAAATGCACCCTAATCACCATGTAGCCACAAAACAGCACTAAATGTAAGTCTTCCAAATAAAGTCTATGATACGTACCAACGAGTGCATTGTAAATGAACCGCCTCTGTTTGTGTGAAAAACAAGCCAGATTCATTAGCAGTGGTGGAACGCCTGGTTTTGTACTTTACAACTCACCCTCAGCAGGAATACAAGTCAAAGAGGTTGGCAGCCTCTCTACACAACGTAATAAGGTGAACCAGCAGATGGTTATGTGGCCCCCTCCCGATGGTATCCTGCGGCTGTATTTACCAAGCTGAGCAGTTATGCTGCTGAGGGAGCCACAGCATTTGTCTGCTGGATATACTCAATTAGATACATAGAGCTGGATAGAGGGAGCCACAGCATTAGTCTGCTGGATATACTCAATTAGATACATAAAGCTGGATAGAGGGAGCCACAGCATTTGTCTGCTGGATATACTCAATTAGATACATAGAGCTGGATAGAGGGAGCCACAGCATTTGTCTGCTGGATATACTCAATTAGATACATAGAGCTGGATAGAGGGAGCCACAGCATTTGTCTGCTGGATATACTCAATTAAATACATAGAGCTGGATAGAGGGAGCCACAGCATTTGTCTGCTGGATATACTCAATTAGATACATAGAGCTGGATAGAGGGAGCCACAGCATTTGTCTGCTGGATATACTCAATTAGATACATAGAGCTGGAAAGAGGACTGATAACGACTTATACCTCCCGGCTGAGTCTGGGGGAGCATGGACATCAGTATTGAAAACATCTACCAAGTTTTAATGTTAGCAATTGGATGGGACTTCTGATTCCATTCAGGTGCCGTGGTTTGACATGACATAACCAGGTCAACAGAAAGTCCAACCCAGTTGATTGGCTAGTTAGGAGAGATGGTATTGAATTTGTGGATGTATTCAATAGTGATGACCTTGCTTTAATTGCCTTGCAGATATTAAAGGTCTCCAAATGAAACAAATTCAACATGGATAGTTTAGTATTAATTTTGTTTTAGCTTCTACTGAAATCTGTTAATGGTCATAATGGATTTTGTGAAAAACAGAGTGAAGTGATCAGATAAAAAAGTGTTTATTAAAAATAATAAGAGATAGGTATTTATTAGAAAATCAACATTGCGGGGATCTGCGTGACAAAGTGGGCTGCATTGCAGGACAGTGTACGTCATGAAGGTCAGTGGTTCTAGCCTGACTATGGGTTCTCCATCTTTTCCCGGACCTCCAGCACAAGGTAGTGCAAATTGGCATAGCGTTGTCCAGGACTCCTTGCTCCCCTCACCATCCCACATCTGTCCATGGAGTTGTGGAGCTGCCGACAAGGCAGGGTTAGTGGGAATTGGAAGTCAAATAAAAATAATAAAAACTGCAAATGTGCCCTTTGATGGATTAATAAAAAGATATCTTATCTTTAAACAAGTGTTCAATGAAAAATATCAAATTATCTTGACATACTGTTATTATATAATTATAATTATAGATGCTACCCATCATGGTAGAGTTGGCCTCATATAAAAAATATCTGATGTGAATTAAAAAGTTTTCAATTAAATTAGTAATATTGTTTCTGGTGCAACCAGAAAGGATCACTCCAGACTAGGGCTGCACAATATTGGAAATAAATTGCATTGCAATGTTTTGTTTCCCAACAATATATATTGCGATATTGCAAGCCATCAATGTAGGCTACAGTCAATAATTACCATTCCATGATACTAATAATTTCACTAATAAACAAGCTTCATGCTCTGTAAACAGAAAAGCAGTACACAATTTTTTTATAAAACAGCAGCTTTACACCAACCACCGATTGGTTTATAATAGAACTTATAAGCATTTTAGTTCACAATCTTTTGTTTTTAAGTCAACTTTTTTTAGCCAACGTGCCAAAGTAAAACAGTGTTGGTCATCATCATAATCATGGCTAAGTAAATGCGACGGCGTGTAATTGCAACATATCTTTACGATATGAAACGTTAGTGCGTTTGTTATTTCTTTCTGTCGTTGACAGCCTTTCTGTTAAGATGTCACACTGGCAAAGGCATCGCAAATAGTGTTTTGTTTTGATTGATATCCGAAATTAGATTTTGTACTCGTTGTAAAGAGCTTTGTGGTGCCCATCAGACAAATGGGTGGTTTTTCCTTGTTTTGTAGCCACAACTTCATAACACTCCTGACAAAGTACCTGTTTTTGGTCAACATCCTATTTTTTGTAGCCGAGATAGTCCCAAATATTTTTGGTACGAAACCATCCTTTTTTTTCCTGCGTAATGCGTATCATCTTCGTCGCTCATCTTTCGCTAGTACAGCTCTGCCAGTGACAGAGAATGTTGGCTGTGAGCAGCGGCACAACAACCAATCACAGTGAACCAATCACTGTGCAGGCATGCGGAGCGTGCATGTCATCCCAGCAACAAACCATAAAACAAACTTGCATACAACAAACTTGATATCGATGCTAAAACACAACATCGTTCAGCCCTACTCCAGACGCCTAAACAGCTCAAAAACGTTGTGCCAGTCATGTTTCCGACACGACTGTCACTAAAAACACCTTCTTAGCGCGTTCTGTAATTCCCCACTCGACCAGCATATCTTTTAAACTACAGCTAAAGGCATTCTGTTGACTTCCTGATATTTATGTGTCCAGTTTTATTCTCCAGGCTCCAGGATTAAAAGATTGACTCAATTCATAACTAAGTTTTAAAAATGTTGCGGAGGCGTCACTGTGTGAATTTCCAGACACTTTCGGTGGCCGAGTTGGGAATTACCAAAAACGCTGAGAAGGTGTTTTTGGTGACTGTCGTGTCGGAAACATGACCAGCACAACGATTTTGAGTTGTTCAGGGGTCTGGAGTGATCCTTTAAGATATAGAATAGAGTTACAATAGGTCATAATTCTGAATATATAAGGAGGGTTAAGTATATATTTAATTCAAAATGTTACCATTACGTAACCAGATAAGAGGAGTAAGAACCAATTCTCATTCACAGCAATGACCTGTGGGGAATGTTACAGAGGGAAGATGAACAATTAGGGTTAAGTCTTTAATTAGGGTTAAGAATTAGGGTTAAGTCACCAGAATTGGTGTTTGAGGGATTAGAACTAGGGTCCTTTCAGACACAAGTCAGATGCCCTAACAAGTAGGGCACCTTGTCTTGGTTAAGTGTTAAAATTTGGGAAAATACCAAATAATTGATGTGCCTGACATTTGGATTGAAAATATGAACCTTGCAGTCATCCAAGGCCAGAGTATACCTACCTCAGTCACATGTCTTATTAAAACATTTGTGTCTACAAATCAAATCTTCTGTCCTCGCTTCAGAAATAAGGACGGAGGTGGGAAGTAATATAAAACCCATGAAAATGGAGGGTGATAGCTTCTCTAATGAATTTTCCACATTGTTCACAGACAATGTTTCCTTTAGATGTAGTTACATCATGTGGATTAGGGAGATGTGTAACGGATGGTTTCCCTTTTTAAATCCCCAGTAAGGTAAATGTTGTTGTTCCCTTGAGCAAGTCATTTTACTCTAAGTTGCACCAGGGAATGTCCCTGCATACTGTAATTTGCTTTAGATAGGTAAAATGTAAAAGCAAATCTCATGGCATGGCTTTCATTTAAAACAAAGGATCCAGTAAGTAAAGTGCAGGCAATGGCATTGGAGTGGCCTTCTATTTTGCAAAAAGACAAGTTCTGATTATGGTCCATAAAGCTTTGGGCAAAGGTATTGCACTGAATAGGGAATAAGGTGTCATTTGGGTGACGACCTGGGGCTACCTGAGACGACCAGGGGCTACCTGAGCCCTAGTTGAATCACAGATCACGATGCGCTTCAGTCCTCGGGGTCTGAGGCAGTACAAATCCCCATAAATAACTCAATGTAGATTTAGAACGTTTGTCAGCCAGGGCCGCCAGTGAGGAATGCAAGATATTTTTTGTTTTGTAGGTAGACACTGTGGACTCGTTCTAAATGCCATACTTTTCCCAACACATTATTTCTGATCAGATCCTTATTTGAGCCTTTGCACTAAATCAAGAGTAGGGTGCAGTTTGTGATGCACATACTTTGCGTGTCAGAGTCAGTTATGTCGCGGGTAAAGGGCAGATCATCAGTTACATCTCCACAGGGACTTAATTATCTGACCTTTTATTGCTCTCCTTTTACATGTGGGGAACCCCTCATTTACACAGTTGAGCCTTTCCGTTGCATTCCAAGTGGCACCCTATTTCTTTCATTATGCACTCTATTTGACCAGATCCCAATAGGCTGCTACTCAAAAGAATGTTCTATTTAAGGAATAGGGTGACATTTCATCTTTACATTGTGACCTAATAAATTGTGTCCCTTGGGACTTGATGTATGGGACAAATTGAATTATAAATAGGGAAAATATGATGGCTCACTGAATCAAACTTTGTCAGGTAAGAAGAGTCTCAACAGCATGGAAATAGGATAAACACTATACTGTTTGCAGTATACTGAATATGAAGCAAATCTACATTAGTAAAGCACATAAATGCTTTCTAAATTTCTAAATGATTTCTTATCAAATATATGAAGAACATTTGATACAGAATATTTATATTAGGTCTATATATACTATAAATATGTTCAAATCAATAGTAAGTTTTTATGAAATAATCGTATTATACAGGATCTACCGTATAAACAACCAGACTTGGTTTAAATATAAGGTGACGGAAAATCTAAACATTTATTTTTATTTATTTAAACCTTTAGGTTTTACTATGTGAATGGTTGTATATCTGAGTTTAAATGGGTTTCGCAAAAAGGGGACTGTGAATGGCAATTAGCAGAATGCTTCAAAACGGTGATTCACTGCGACATGTACTCTACCTCAAGAACGAAAACATCCTATCTCCTAATAGACCTTTTTCACTAAACTGTCAAGTGGAAAACTGAACCCATAAAAGTCTATTTGGGAAATGATTACAACAGCTGCAAGAGGCAGAGAGACAGAAGATTGAGTGGGGAAACAGAGAAATACGAGGAGCTGTTTTGCATTGGTTTCCGTTTTCTTGCGTAACAAAAAATATTTTCTTCATTATCAGGCATCGCACACTTCCTCTAGTTCTACCAACTGTGAATGCTTAATGGTATCCCGTACCCTTTGTAGGGTGTAAATTGGAACATAGAGCAAGGTATCACAGCCCAAAATAAGGCAGTGCAGGGGAATAGATGAGGGTGTTTGGTTGTGGTCCTTTTTGACAGGAGAGATGTCAGGTTGTTCTGATTCAGTGCTGATCTCTCTACCAGAGTAGGAGAGAGATAATTACACAATGTAGAGTGAGGGGGTGAACGCTATCCTGCTGGCAGAAATGCACATCACGATTCAGCAGCCGCTGTAAACTAACATTGATGTGTAAATGGGTCAAAAGGCTGGCGTTTGCAAAATATCAGATCATCTCTCTCTCTTTCTCCCTCTCTATCACTTTGCCCCTCTCTGACACATTTTATCTCTCTCTCTGTGTCTGCACTCCAATTCTGGTTTTGAAAATATATTTTATGTAATGTTGGAAAATGGCTTGATAAAATGCTGATGCCAAAGAGATTAGGAATGCCTTTTTTTATCTCCTGAAAATACCTTTTTCAATTACGATCGCCAATCGTGCCACCCAGAACATTACTGTTAAAATAACACAGATTTTTAATTTAATCGGTCTTGTAAAATAAAATGGCGCCAACTCGTACTAGGAGGATATTTTGTACGGTATATCAATTCCGGATCATTTATGAAATGTAATAAATACCCAGTAAATATTCATTGTCGCCCCTTTATGTGCTTTGTATGGTTCATTTAAATTTGTTGTAAAATGTCCACGGTTCCAATGAACTATCGAAAAACCACACAGCAAATTTTCCAGTGTTAACTGTACAGTGTTACATTAAGACTTGTGAGTGTTAAATCAACACAGTAGAACCCCATGTTGGTTTTAAAAATCTGTGTTAGTTGTTACTTTAACACTGTAAAGTGTTAGGCAAAAGCATCACATTTTCCCAGAATGCTTTGCTTCACGTTTATTTTTTAGAATTGTTTGTTTTAATATATTTTCTGCTTTGTGCATTCATGAGTTGATTACTTTAAAAATAATTATTAAACAATAATATTATTGTTTAATAATATTATTGTTTAATATATTTTCTGCTTTGTGCATTCATGAGTTGATTACTTTAAATGTAATTATTAAACAATAATATTATTTTATACTTTTCAAATCTAATACAAACTGTGAGTGGTATAATTGATTGCAACCATTACTGAGATTAGTGTTCTCGTCAATGTGGTTTTGCTAGTCGTGTTCGGTTTGTAATTACTTCACCAGTGCAGTTTCACTGAATGCAGATTGTGGGTGATAAAAGATTACAGCTGTTGGATATCTTTTCAGTTGGATTTTCAATAAAAAAATCAAAATCTTACAGTGACTGTCTCTGTGGTAAGAGCTGTAAGGATTTTTTCACATTTACTGAAGAAGGCATGCTGGGAAATATGCAAATTGGAAAGTAACACTCCTAGTTTAAGGGAATAACACAATTAAGTGTTAAAAATACACTCTCTGGTGTAAGAAACAACACTGTTAGTGTCAAAGTTAACACTAATAACAAGTTACAATTTCAACACTATTGAAAGTGTTCATTTAACACTTTTAAAGTGGTTCACATATGAACCCTGGGGGAGTGTAAATTGTAAGTCTGAGTGTTAAATTTGCGTTTTCAAATATGCTGTGCACCCGAAGCTAACCGAGCTGAGAACATATCGATCAGTATGTCCTGAAGGTATGCCATGTTAAACGCAGCAGGTTTAACGCACCCATCACTGCTCACCCTTTGCAGGTTGGCAGTACCATTTTCAGTATACAAATGTCAACTATTGCATTATTAATTATTCTGCTATTATTGTTCTGCCATGTATCCAAACATCAATATTGTTTAAATCAACACATTGATATCATAATTGATATCTTAATTTATTTATGTTTCACTAAATGCAAACCATTTGCCTCAGAAATGTAATTAATGTACATCCATAGCTATCTGATGACCTGTTTAGATGGAATTACTTGATACTGGGCATTTCCTCAGAGCGTAATTTTAAAATTCCTTTTTTAAAACGTAATCTTTATTTAATCAGGTGAACCAATTGAGAAATAATTCTCATTTGCAATGGTGACCTGGAGAAGATTACGCTAACAGGGCAACACAGAGTTACACATAAAGTGCACAGGATATATCGTAAACTTTATACAAAAAAATATAGAAATGTGCTGATGAAACACTAAATTCAAAGCGGTAGTGTCAGCAGAGCAGCAGTAAACAGTAACACTACTGGGTAACAGTGCAAATGATATTAAACAAATAACGGTAGAATTATTGTCTGCAAATAACTCTACTGTACAAAAGATAATGTGCAACATCACCATTGTGGCGGAAAAGACGATGAGACATGAATGCACAATGACAGGTGCAAAACTAGACCTGGGGGGTAATTAACATGTGCGTTTGTCTGAGAGCAGCTCTGATAGACTGTTCCTGAAATCAATGAGGGCAATAGGACATTTAAATTTTTGTAATGAGTATCGGAAAATATTGCAAAAGAAAGTTCCTTCCTTAACTTAATATTTTAATTGTGAACGTGACTCAGAAATTGTTTTTGAACAATGTAGAGAACTGTTATTTTGCCTTTTTCAAGAAAGATGTTTACATTTTGTAAAATAGTGAACTGTTCCCAAAAAGTATTGCAGGCCTAATAAGGCAGTTACATGAAAAGAAAAATGCTAGCCATCTTTGGCCTAAATACAGGAAGTAGACATGGAACAAAGCCAAACTATCCATTGGATTCACAAGTCAATTGGACCAATTTAAGCACAGAGGCACCAAGCAGCAATTCCAGTTGGTGGTAACACTTAATGTCCAGCAGTCAAATCCTTCTGGCTGAATGGGCAGTCACTGTTTTCTTTCCTGGAGCAAAGAGCTCGATATCAGGTCCTCCACTCCTCTTTCCACAAACTGTTTAAGGTTCTCAAAACAATCTGAGCTCTCAAATAAAAACGTAGTTGTTGTGAGGTTGTGAAGCCGGCAGAGAGCTGCACTAGGTCTTTAAATGTGTTATTTGTTTCTTCCAGTCGGTATAATGTCTCCCTGAGACATATTCGCCTTGCGCACTGGGTTGTAAAGTTAAATCCAGATCTATCGGCCATTACTCTCCTCATGTGTATTTGGAGCCCGGGCAGTTGAAGCAGATTCCGAATGAAGGGGCAGCACACTGGCATCTCGCCATCCGAGGAGTGATGTGACTTTCAAGCAGGCAGGAAGAGGGCTTGCCAACTACGGAGTCAGAAACAATGCCTGCACCCTGAAAAACTAGACGTGTGTTGCTTTGCACCGCCTGCGTCCCAAATGGCACGCTGTTCTTCATTTAGTGCACTAGTTTTAACCAGAGTTCCATTGGCCCAGAGGTCTGTGAGTGACGAGCGGGCGTGTTGTGTGTCATTACAGTCTAGCGGGAGCAACGGGGTGCACTAGTTCGCCAGGGGAAGCATGACCCAACAGAAAAATACAAACATAATTTACTGGAGCCAAACAAAAAGCATTTTCACTGTCATATCACACTTTAATTACTGTTGTGTTTTTAAACGGAGACGGGGTTAATGTCTGGCGATGAATTCAAATCCCTTCTGCGAACAAGGCGTAATCATCTCTTAATTCTGTGAGAGAATGGTAGTGTGTACAGCATTCAGACTGGCACACCCAGCGGCCTGCATATCCACACATCGCCTTCCTGGTAATAAAGAGGGGATTTTTCTCTCTACTTTCTGACTCGTTCACAGAGTGACCCTACAGGAATAGCAGTTACCTTTTCTGTTGAGGTGAATGCAATATGAACTAAAATAACAGTGAAATGTGACCTTTATTCCGCCATACCTGCCACAGCCAATAGCACTACAAGTAGCGATACACCGAACCACTTTAGGGAGGACAGTCGATGTGCCACCAGCAAACATCTTGGTCTAACATAGATTAGAGTAATGATTTTTAATATTAAGCTGTTATTAGGACAATTGTGACACTGCTTACATTTTGATTAAAATTATTTCCCCTAGACCTGAGTATTTTAACACTGATGGTGTCAACATGGAAACCTAGCCAATCTGTCAAAAATGTGTCACGAGAAACTTCCCACATTTCTAATCCAGCGAAAACAATTGGCTTTTCCCTAGGGGAGACCATTCCAATTCAACAGAGATTTTCCTCAGTATACTGTATATTGTTTACCTACAGTATGTAACTACGGTAACGTTGTTAAAGCACTTTGTGACTCCCGTTGTTGTAACAAGGGCTTTATAAAACACATTGGATTGATTGATTGAGAGTACTAGGTCTTTCGGATTTTCCTCCTTGATAGTATGAGGTACACTGTGTGTAAATGTTGTTTTGTGAAACCAATCAATCAATCAAGAGTAAGTTTAAGTAAACTAAGTTGCGGCACTAAGCTGCTCTTGAGGAAAATATCATTTTGGTTCGAAAAACACGAGGACGACAGTATGCTCTTGAAACTGGTTGTTAATAAATTGCATATACCAACGATGCTGTTACCTCTTTTCCCCGTCTAAATGGTCATGAGAGCCACAGCAGTGAGAAATCAGCATGTAATTAATGAGGTGACTGATGAATACGAGTGACGAAGGGCCCTAGTCAAGCTCTGTCGGACCCCAGCGTGTGTCTGTCAATGAACATGCCCAAAACCCCACCCGATGGAATTTCGTTTAGGCCTCTGTTGGTGGAACCTAAACACTGCAGAGCCACGCATACACAGAAACACACGGCACCACAGCTCCCATACAACCCTGATAATTAATCCCTGTTTGCTTGACATGGCGGACTTTAACCACGGTTGTAGCTAGATAGGAGAGTTGGTAATTGATCTTCGGAGAATCCACTTCTGGGATCACGGTACTCCAACCTTTGCCTGGGTAGTCGAGCTAAAGAGGTTAATGGGCCACACTGTGTTTTAAAACCTCACAGCCATCAATGTTAAATAATGACCCAATCCTTCTTTTCCAGGTATTCTGTCTTAGTAGATGGTAGGTTTTTGTAGTGTTATGTCTGAATATTTGCAATGTGATACTACTTTTTAAAATTAATTATATGTCTATTATGTTTTTGTTACATGGGATAATCGGCTACACACAATCACACACCTGGCTCTGGATGGCTCTCAAATGGCACGATGGAGGGGTAAGGCTTGTCATCGGGCGTGGCCAAGGCTCAGGGTTTCTTGTCAGGCATGGCCCAGGGTCAAGGCATCTCATTTCAAATGGCCAAGGCTCAGGGACTCTCATTGGGCTTGGCAAGGCTCTGGGCTTTCGTTGGACGTGGCCAGTGTGCAGGGCCTCTTGTTGGGTGTTGCCAGGACTCATGGTCTCTCCACTGGACCATCCAGGGTCCCTGTATGCACTCTGGTCAGACGTTCTCTGTCTTTCCCTCACCTAACCCCGGGCGCGCCTCAGCCATGTGACAGCAAAAGCCAAGCAGACGCCGTTCTCTGGCAGGACCCGGATGTTGCTCTCAATAGCATCTGGGTCTCAGTGTATCAACAATCCCAGGGTTGTGCTAGCCCCCCCCCACACACACACACACACACACACACACCACACACATTTTAACAGGGAGCGACACAGTGAAGGGACATGTAACAAGTCTTCAGGGCCCTGGAGGATCTTTTAATAGCATCAAAATCAAACTAGAAATGGCACTCCTGGGTGTCTTCTCGGTCTTCAGTGCGGCCTCAGGGTGATGGTTTGGGCCGAATTAGTGCGGAGGGTTATAGCTTAGGTGACCACTACACACTTTTCCAGGCTTTACGTCTCTCTCTCCTTGGGGCAGAGCAACATAGAACACAGCAGGGCTTGGAGTTACCCTCTTCCTGGAGCATTTAAATTACATGCCCCGACAAGGCCTTAACGGGAGGCAGCTGTTCACTGGGCTGGCACTGCTAGCTGCCTCTTGAAAGTTCTGGAAATAATTGTGACCACACACAATATACCTTATATACCTATAAAGTATGAACATATGAACTCTAAATAAAAGCTAAGGCATAAGCTATAATGTATTATATTAAGAAGTTCTATGAGGACAGCATGAAAAATCAATGCAGCGTTGACTACACAGTGTTCTTTGCTTGAGGAGTCTGAATCCTCCCTTTTTTGCTGGGTTTTCTTCTCTCTTAGTTCCACTGTTACATAATTCATAAGTCTGTCCTTCACTCATACAGTTCCACTTTAATGCAACTTTAATACAACCTACTTCTTTCCCAAACACACAACACTTTGTTCTGAGACACCTTTTTGTCTTAACCATGTGCTGCTGGGTGCAAAAAAAATCACAATCACAGCTGTCTTAGATATAAGTTCAAAAGGGACCTGAATAATGTTATTGTGAATCTCATTTTTCATAAGCAGGTATAAATAGCAACCATCAAAACAACACACTATAGAATGTAAAACAGCTATCATTTGAAAGTGCTTGTTGTTCTTTTGTAAATTTCAAATATTTTGTTTGATAAATTAATAAAAATTTAGTAGTACGTGTGGCTTTTCAAAAATGTAGTCAAAAACATTTCTACAGTCACAGTGAGCTAGACTGTAACATAGGTACTGGCTCCTGGCAACAAGGCTGAGGATGGGCTTAGTCTGACGATGATACTAAATTAGATGACTTGGACTGGTAGGGCTGTCCAGTGTGAGTGGCTTGATCACAACAGTGTGAGTTGCTTACCAAACCAAACAGACATATGGACAAGATAAACCTACCCTAAGTAGGAACAAGCCTTCAGAGAGTCAATCAGTCATTTATCCATCACAGTTATCCAGAGCAAACTACACTGCATATATTTTTTGTTCCAGTTTCCCTATGTGAATCAAACTCACAAACCAGGCAATCACCACGCCCTACCAGCTGACTTACATAGGACACATTGGGTGAATCCCATTTCTCTGTCTTACCCCTTCCCCTTACCCATTCCCCTTAGATTTGCGCATTCACGTGAGAGCAAGGGCTATCCCAATTCTTGTTTTTATCAAGAGGTATGGCTAAGGAGAAGGGTTAGATACCCCTTAAAACCAAGCATTTTCGCAAGCTGACTTGAATTCAGAATACACTGTGCAACTGGCAACAATGGCGGCCTGATCATCCAGAGAGTCCCATATAAAACAAGATCTTTTGTGCTCTACACAGTACTATACATATATATTTGCAACCATGTTCTCAATGGAAACGTTTTTCAAGATCGCTAGTTTGCTACGCTAACGTTACATTGCTGATTTACAAAACAGTCCCGCATTTCTCTGACTGGTCTTGAATGGACTTCATGCATGTCTACAGTTTTAACTAAACTCCATTAGCAGCGAATTTCATTTGATATTCCTGCATAACACTACTTTCTTTGGAGACATCGATACGTGCTTGATGACGTAACCGTAACCAAGTGGTGTCCCATTTCATAGGGCTATGTTTTCATCCCTAGCCCCAACCACTCGGTTTCGAGGGACAAGGCCTAGGGGTAAGGCGAAGGGGAAGGGGTAAGACAGAGAAATGGGATTCACCCATTGTGTCAGTTGTCACGCCCTCAAACTGTACCAATTTGTAGCTAGTTAGAGTGATTTACCCATAACAAAGTGTAGCTATTGTAGCAAGTTAGTGTGACTTATAGTATCAAACTGTATCTTTTGTAGCTAGTTAGTGTGACTTATAGTAACAAACTGTAGCTTTTGTAGCTACTTAGTGTGCTGTATCATAACAATGACGATGGGAATGTGGCAGCACGCATTGTTCCTATTATGGAGCCAGAAATGTATTCAGAGTTACAAACCGTGTGTGCAACCAGCAATTTTAGTTAGAGGCAATTAGATTATGTATGGAGCTGGGTTGTTATAGTTCTTTGGGCAGAGGATCATACCCCTGCATTTATTCAGAGATGCTGCACAAATTAAATCCCTTTATCAGGACAACACTGAGAATAATTCCTCAAACAAATATACCTCAACCCACCAGGCCATATGTCTAAAATACACAATGAAGGAAATGGGACTCTTTTACCTTTCTGAAATGTTCACAATTTTTTTGTTAAATGTGTCGTTTTCTATTAACGTTATCAACTGGTGAGAGTAGAAAGCAGAGTGAGAGACAGTTGGTTTTTAAAATGCATGAAGTTCCTTTTTCAATATTCATTGTTCATTCAGTACCTCTTGGGGAGCCTAGTTATAGGGTCAAAGGTCTCGTCTTGCTAAATGTGCCGACTCTCATTGCATGGGATGTGGCTCGGGAATAGGTCAAATCATGTTGCCATTAATATTTGAAACATGCTGAATTGAAAAAAAGTTCATACAGTACCATGCTGCCTTCGCTCCTCTTTCCTATAATAAAATGATATGAAGAAAGACAATTTCCCATCAGATCTGGGGGAGATAGCCCTGTCTATTTCTTGGTGAGCCATTTATCTTTTCCTACAGTACATTGATAAATTCATTACGTTGACAATTCTCTGTCAGAATAATGAAATGCCACCCAGGGATTGGTCTGCTGGGGTCTGTAACAGAATGCAGAGATATCCAGGCCCAATTATTGCAAAATTTCGCTTCTCAGGTCATCCATCTTTCTCAGTATAGGCTGTGTATATGAGTCCAAAACAGCACCCTATTCACTAAGTGGTGCACTACTTCTGACCAGAGGCCTATAGGGACCAGTGTGCCGCTGGGGATGCAGGCATACTGTAGCCTGTGACTGGCTACTGCTGCAGGTCCAGTTGATTTGAGGATGTGACCTCCCCGTTCAGCGACTCTGCTTTAATTGTGCACTTTACTGCTTTAGACGCGGCCTCGAGGATGACGCTCAACTTGATTATTTCTGCCTGATATGTCTGGGAATTACTCCTGCACTTTAAAGTGGATGTTTGAATATTTTTTACTCATTATTTGGTCATGAAAATTGACATTGTCTTATATGTTTTAGAATAGATACTGTAATAACAGTGTTGGGTGAAGTTACTTTTACGATTACTTTTTGGTTACTTGTTGAGTTCACAAGTTTTGGGAAGTCCCTAATTAAGACAAAATGATCAGGTAAATGGAGTTCATATCTTAATAGTGACCTATAAAACAAATAGAAAGAGTAAAGAAAATATCAATCATGGTCACCAGTAAGATATGAACTCCATTTACCTGATCATTTCGTCTTAATTAGGGACTTCCCAAAAACTTGTGAACTCAGCAAGTAACTGAAAAGTTATAGTAAAAGTAACTTTACCCAACACTGAATATGAATCTATTAAAAGATGGTATCACAATAAACGCTGTTAAAGCTACTGTACTGCTTTCTGTGGTGTTGAATAGACTGCGACGTGCACGAGGAAACTTTCAAAACCAAACCAACCTTTTTATTTATGAAAACACTCAAGAATGCAAATCCGCCTTGATGGGCCAAACAGGTAAATAGCCTATACACATGACACGGATGTGACAATAAGACTGAACTAATTACAGAAGGAAGTGTAAGCTGCTAGTAAATCAATTAACAACAGAGATTGGTAAATAAAAGACATGTGACATTGTCATAAGGAATTAAGGAGTGGGAAAACCAAACCAAAAACAATGTGCACATAATTGAATTAAATAACACGTAAAGAATAAAAAAAACTGTCATGCCCCCATAAAGGAAACCTTGACAGTAGACCCCCAAGGCCCGGCTCCTGACGGGCACCCTCCAGTCCAGCGGGCAACCACGACGCCACAGGTATCCATCCAGGAGGGCGGGTGATAGGGCAGCAGACCCTTGATTGAGGAGGGATGGTGTGTGGCTCCTCCCTCTCCTCAGATGCAGAGGGCCGGTCCCCTGGAATGCTGAGGCTCTGTAGCGGGGCATCCAGCATGGTCTCGGCCAGAGTTCTCGGGACACCTCACAGAGGGTGGATCTATCGGCTCAGATGTGAAGGAATCACTTACAGGCTCAGGCCTGGAGGACTCAGCTCACAAGGGAGTGGAGAAGAGATGGCTGGCATGGGGAAGCCTGCTAAGAGGGCTGATAAGAGGGCTGTTGTCTCTATGGACTAGGTGGAGGAGGGTCCCGCAGGTCGACTAGATTTCCCAACTTCCTGTATTGCGGGTCTGGCTCTGAGGGGGACTCTAGCTGGTTAGGGCGGCCGGCTGGTTGAGTGGAGAGGGAGCGTGCCCTTTATTAAACTAGGACCTGTCCTGGTCCATTTCCCTGCATATAACGTCAGTTTTCGCTTTCCTGACGTCCTCGTCTATGTAGTGCTCCAGCTCTTCTCTGTCATCCTCCATCCAAGCGGGTTGTTTGAACCCACTTGTCCTCCCCAAAAAAATTGTTTGGGAAACCCTGGTTGTTCATTTATTCCCTGTCCACTGTGTGGGGGTGGCAGCCTGCCCGAACTTAATGTGGATGTTGTCTTTCTCTCAGTGGCCCATACCATAACTCCTATCTTCAACCTTGCCAAGCCTACCCAGCACCCAGTAGGGAAAGCCAAAATGCTATACCCCTCTTCTACAACCCCAATGTTGTTGGGATAGCGGGGATAGGCCTCTGACTTCCGCACGCTATTGAAGGTGGCACAGATGCCTCTTATTTTCTCGCTGTCATCACACACAATTGTTTGAGTGGGAAACACAAAAGAAAATGAAATACTCAAACAGAGGTTCGCAATTTTAAGAAGGCCTTATTTCTGACTAGAAGAACAACAGCTTTGTGTCTGTGTACTTCTTGTTCACAGCCCACCATGTGTGTGTCTGTGTATCTGGGTCTGTGACTGTTGATGTCTGTGAGCGAGAACGTGCCTGCTAGTTGCTGTGCGTGTGCTCGTTTGCCCCGTTGTATGTGTCTGTCCTTTTCTGTGTGTGTGTGGTAACAAGAGTTTTTGAGCATGTGTGCGTAGGTGTGTGTTTCCCCAGCTCTCCCCTGCAGTGATATAACACAGGATAATCTACATGCCACTGCTGCTTTGGTCACGGTCTTCTTCCTTCTTTCCCTCAGTGACACGTGGAGGTCCAGGGAGCAGGACACACGGTTGTCACTAGCAGCACAGAGGGGTTCCCACAGGGCCCCGGGAAATGCCATCTATCATTGTCGAGAGACAAATCATCTTCACCAGCAGGGACTTTCTATCCAGCAGGAACTATCCGGAACTTTCACAGTAAGGTCCAGCTAGAGTGATCCCATACCCTCTTCTCACATTACCGTCAATGAGGCATTGCAGATTTGGGATCAGAATTATACCATAAGCGATATGGGCTTGATTTTACCAACACATTGTCTTGATTTTCTAGCGTTTTGAAGTAAACTCTCTGGTAAACGTACTGTAGCTGAAGCCCAGTTCCTTCACGATGTCACCAATGAAGCAGCTGTGTAGATTGAATGAAATGGAGGTTAACAAGCGTTTGTTCATTTTGGGTTCAAATGTTATCATTTTTTTTCTTTTACCTATACAGTTCACTTTCTTGTTAGGATTTCAACGTTTCTTTCAGTTGAGTATCTGAGTTGTCTATTGGTGGTTTGTTGGTGGTTTGTTTTCCTATTAGACTGCATGTTACCATTGTATGAGTGGTTTATTACATTATCTAGGAAGGACAGGGTTGTCGCATAGCATTAGCTTGTTTTTGGCCAGGGTGCAAAAACAAACAAAATAAGCATTATATAAAATGGCAGTCTTTCCAGGGCAATTACATGTTCAGTGTCTTATAGTTTCACAACAAATTATTTATCGATGCTTCAAAGGCCCCTCCTACTCTATGAATATATTAAAACTAAAACTTTCATTAATTCTGCCTTGAATATATATATATGCTAAATTCGGGTTTACAAAGAAAAATCCAGAATCTTTCCTCATTACTGAAGACGATTCACACACATGACTACAGCAAATGCAGCAAAATAATGCATTTTAATAAGTCACTTCCATTCATTGATAAGGCCAGGTAGAGGTAGAAATGTGTTTTGCTTACCTGCATTGACCATGATGGAACTGCATGATGACTGAATTCCAGAGATCTCCTGAGATGCATGGCTGCATAGAGATAAAGTTAAAACTGATTGGTCTGAACTCCATTGATACAATTAGCATCTGTGTCTCTGTTTTTACATGGCATTATGTTCGACTGTTAGTTACAGCCCTGACTGTGAGAGAAATTAATGTTACAAAACAACGTAATTAAATTAACTATTAAAACGTATATTAAATGTTAGAAAATTCCATGTGTTAAGGTCTACTGACAGTCGATAGTGAAAGTGGGTACCTCGGACGTCCCAGTCTTAAAAATTTTCATGTGTCTGTAATGGATATCCTGACATGGGCTTGGGAATACTTTGGTAAACCTTTGTCAGTCAATATAATTCGCCGCTGCATCCACAGATGCAAGTTGGATGGACAGCAGCACAGTGGAATCCTGTATTGTGGTCTGACGAGTCAACATTTTAAATAGTTTTTTGACAAAACAGCCATCGTGTTCTTCAGGCCAAAGAGGAAAAGGACCATCCATGCTGTTTTCAACGTCAGGTCCAAAGCCAGTGTCTGTCATGGTATGAGGGTCGCTCAATGCCCATCGCATGGGTAATGTGCACATCTATGAGGGCACCAATAATGATAGAAAGACATGTACACATTTTGGAGAAACATATTCTGCCATCCAGACTTCATTTTTCCAGGGACGTCCCTGCATTTTCCAGCAGGACAATGCCAAACCACATTCTGCCTGGAATACAGTGTTGGGTAAAGTAACATGTACAGTTACATTCCAGTTACTTGCTGAGTTCACAAGTTTTGGGAAGTCCATAATTAAGACAAAATGATCAGGTAAATGGAGTTCATATCTTACTGGTGACCATGATTGATATTTTCTTTACTCTTTCTATTTGTTTTATAGGTTACTTTTAAGATATGAACTCTATTTACCTGATCATTGTAACTGGAATGCAACTAGAATGTAACTGGAATGTAACTGAAAAGTAGCTTTACACAACACTGCCGGAATACAAAGGCGTGGTTGCATAAGCAGAGACTGCAGCTGCTAGCATGGCCTGCCTGCAGTCCTGACCAGTCTCCGTTTGAGAATGTGTGGCGCAATATTGAAGTGCAAAATAAGGTAATGAAGGCCTCGTACATTTGCGCAGCTGAGGACATGCATAATTGATGAATGGGGAAAATTCAGTTTGCTAAACTGAACCAACTGGTGTCTTCAGTTCCCAAAAGCTTAATTAGTGTTATTAAAAGAAAATATAATGTTACACAGTGTAAACAGTTGACTGTCCTAACTGTTTTGGAGTGTGTTGCAGTCATCAGATTATAATGAGTGTAAAAAATATATTAACTTCACAGAGTAAAACATCACATAATGACAGAAAGTGTTAAATAATGAATTTAATTTTAAAATGACTAGTTTAGTTTTTTGCATTTTCCATACTGTCCCAACTTTTTGGGAACTGGAGTTGTAATTTAAATTACATATAGTATTTATATTAGACAGGATATTTATTGATCCAGTTCAGGTACCTCTTGGAACACACTAATGTGCATCATTTAATAGAATGTTCTATAAATGTTGTTGTATTATGATAGAATTACAGTTGTCATCAATTGCGTAGAAATTATATTGTACTACTAACATTACAAATACATTAATCAAAGACACATTTGACAATTGAACACATATAAAGTACATTTTCTTATGAGTTCAAATAATCTCAAAAGCAGAGCTTCTCTTGAACACATAATCTACTAAGAGTACTTTGCTGTCACAAAATCATAATAATCTAATTTAAAAGAAAACTCAAATCAAAAGCTTAATCACTATAAGAAAATATGATTGCACCAAACATTGTTATAAACAACAAATGTGCGGTATTTAATTAACAGAACATAGGAAACAAACCCATTGTGAGCAGTGTTTATACAATGGCATCATCAAACATTTCCATGTTATAAATACGCATCCTGGTTTGCTCATGAACTTTCAATCAGCTAGCAGGAACTAGATTTTCAGTAGGAATAATAACAAGTTAATAACATTTAGGCTAATCTCTAGGCGATACGTGCGAAATCATACAAAATCATAAAAAACAAAACATACGTCCACATGTAGCGTTTCTGGAGGCAGGAAAACGCGTGCCTTGTACGTTTGCAAAATGTAAAAAAAGACAGTGTACCTTAACCTTACCCTAACCTTAACCTCACCTTACCCTAACCATAACCTCACTAACCTAGCATATTATCCCTGAACTAAACGTTTTCCAGGTACTTTAAATTGTAAACTATTGGTCTATTCTTGAAAGGGTGCCGATAGAACGGAGATTAAATGTGTAAAAAACTCACATTTTGATTGGCCATATAGTAAGTCTGCCTACATAATGCGGCAAAATTTCAATTACGTACGGTTACCCATGAGAACAGGTAGTAACATTATGTAAAACCGATAAGAATGTGTACTGTAGTTTTCAACAAAAACAAAAACTGAACAGACACAATTTGTAGAGGATAACTGTGTAGAAATACTGAATATACTGTATCTGGTAGCATTAACCGCTAATATCATGGTATATTCAGTGTTCATGTTTGTTGGATGATTGTGTTTGTAATATTGATCGTATAAGCTTGTTTTGCTGAATATGATGTTCTGTGAAGGCAGCAACATTCTGAACAAATTATAATACCATATAATACCATAATATAATTTAGGTTTTCAACACATATCATTTATATTTTATTTTCTACAATATTCATTTCATAAATGCTTGAAAGGAATTAATTTTTTTTAAGGTAGAAGCAACCCAACTTGAGTAAATCATAAAACTTTGACCATTCACAACTGATTACCTTTTTTGCTCTTCTACTGGTTGCCTAATGAACAAAACTCAGGAACCTCAGACAATGAGTTTAAAAAAGGCTTAAACTGTAAAAACGCCCACTAATGGAAGCTACTGTAAATAAATAAAAAACTGGAATTCAAAGAACTAAAACATGAGCAGAGAGCAGGTTGTGATTCGCATGTCTTTCTAAAGCCACTCCAGACCTAAACCTGGCAGCACACAGCATGAATTGAAAATAGATGAGGATATCAACCTCAGGTTCTACAGGCCAGACAGAAAGGCCTCTGTGGAATAGGATTTCTGCTTGTTCTGCAGCTTCTGGAGAGGGCTATTGCCTGGACAGCACAAAGGGGATCACCACTGACCCAACCACTGCTATATCCATCGACAGAGCAGAGGAAGTACCGGGTTCACCAACAATTTAAATCTGTTTCAATGCCTGCTCTAACCTGCTTGACGTGTCGTGTGGGGGTGGTTTTTAGTTTGGGGAATTTTGCTATTGGTTTATTAACCCAGGCAAGCCCGAACAATAGTGAAAACTCTTTTTCAAATGCATACGAGTGGTACCTGAACCCACACACTTTGAGGGTAGCGTTGGAGGTTGGAGGGATGATCTAGTTGCACAGCTGGATACACCCACCTGTACTGGATAGGTTCATCCCAAATGGTCGTTATAATGTGCTCTCGCTTTCACCAAAACACAGCGGGCCTTTGCCAAGAACAAGTGCACTATCTACAAGGAATAGGTTGCCAATTGGGACACCTGCATGTTTGTGTTTCCATCCACATGCAGTTCAATCAACTGGGAGCGCAGCCTCTCTTGTTGCCAGTGACCCATGCCAAAACAGCTTACTGGTAATGCAGCCACAATACATCATTCTCTATGCCTGTCAAGCAGCAAATGGACAATGTCATCATCTGTGTCAGGCGTTGTGATGACCCACGGTGACGGCCCACTGTCTTGACGCTACACCCATTAAAGACAGGCAGAAGAGCCAAAGCACAATCGTTCTTTTTGCTGATGAAATCAGAATGAGTGCATAAAGTTGCTTCGCATCTAAGATTTGAAAACAAAACATTCATAACAAGTTTCAACACAAATAAAAACAGATACTGTAAACAAGGGGTCTCCAACTTTAGTCCTGGAGAGCTACCATCCTATAGGTTTTCAATACAACCACATATAATGTAGCCTTATTCGGCTTATCACAAGCTAATAATGGGAATCAGGTGTGCTAAAATGGGGTTGGAGTGAAAACAGGACAGTATCACTCCAGGACCAGGGTTGGAGATGCCTGATGTAAACAAACGAACATGTGTCTTTGTTTAGCACATAGCACATATTGTGTAGTGTGCTCAGACACTAATTATTGTTTGTCAGAACTAACATTTGTACTTACAAATGTACAGGGTTTAGCTTGCAATAGAGAATTAATCAGTGGAGAACAGTGAACTCTAATTGAGGAGAAAGGGCTTATATTAATGTTTGTACTGCAGTAAATGGAATGGATATAAACACATTTAGAGACACCAATCCATTCACCTCAGTCCAGACATTACAACACATTCTCATAGCAAGCCGTGGGTAACCGTACGCAATGGAAATTTCACTTCTACTGGTACACCTCCAAGAATAGGCCAATGGTTTACAATTTAAAGTACTTGGGGAACGTTTAGTTCAGGCATAATATGCTAGGTTAGTGAGGTTAAGGTTAGGGTAAGGTGAAGTTAAGTTTAGAGTAAGGTTAAGGTAAACTGACTTTTTTTACGTTTCGCAAACTTACGAGTCATACGTTTTTCTGTCGCCGGAAACATGTGAAGTATGTTTTGTTTTTTTACAATTTGATACGATTTTGAACGTATCGCCGCGAGAACAGCCTGGACATTAATATGAGCCCTTCCTCCTCAATTAAGTTTCAATGGCCTCCACTGGTATTAATACCCTCTTCAGCAACTTACATGGCTTTACACCTGAATAACATAATAAAATCTAAGCTGAGCAATACTCTGTGATTCTATTTTCTAGTGGAATATTTAAATAGAGGAGGATTTGGCTGGTCGTAATAGTGTGTTAATCTCACTGCGAGTGGTATTATGCAAGAGCTGACATACTAAAGCCCCTGTCAGCTTGGCTGTGGTGAATCCACAGGATGTTTTCACCTCCTGAACCCTTTCACACTGGAAAGTGGCATATCTTACAATTGCACGTGACCCCTGTGACATCACTCACAACAGGAAGTAAATTGGGGAAATAACAACAAGCCATTTGCTTGAATGAAGTCTAACCTAAAGACTCCTGATGCCAACAACAAAATGATCGCCTGGCCTGTAGGCACTGGTGGGGTATCTAATGCAATTCTATAATGATTTCTAACAATGATGAGGCATAATTTAATGACAACATTACTGGAAGTGACAGTAGGAATATAGAAATAGATGCTTTGAAATATAATACATGCTCAATTGAGTCATTAGGTAACTGTTGGTGAAAAAGCTAATTATGTTGTTTTCTAAAATGTATTGCAGATATGGTAATGGTAACTTGAGCAAGACTTGGATATTTTATTGAGATTAATTGAGATACATTGTTTTCACGGGATGAAAACAAATAATCCAATCCCTAGTTTCCTAAATGCTTGTCTATAATTTATTCACAGGATGAAAGCATTAATGTTATGAGGGTAAATTGTCTCTCACATCAATCAAAGATAAATGTGTGGCTGGAGAAGTCAGGCAGCTGTGTTGCTCGAAAAAAGAAAGAAATGCTTCTACATTGTCCTTTCTGAACCCTGGCTGCCAGAGGATACATGTTCAACAGCAGTGCAAAAACATCCTCCGGCCGCACTGCAATAAACACGATTGATGTTCGCTACCAAGACATTTGACTTGATCCAGCCGCGCTTCAGAGAATCATTCAGCTTCATTGAGCTGCTAAAGAGCTTTTTGAGGGAAATGTTGTTCTTCAGAAACTATAATTTTTGTAACCATAAGAATTCTAATGGGGTGTTTCTAACAAAAAAATTGCATGACATTTTATTTATATATTATTTTTAGATACGGAGGTAGTTCACGTTTCATAATTTGAATGTGGTAATTCGCACCATGACAAAGGAACTTCCTTCTCTTTCAGTGACCATCTTACAAAAGCTGTACAAGCTGTATATTTTGATATATTTAAAAATATGATGTGATATAAGTGATGAGTTTATATCACAATCAATAGGCATGTGCTTTGCTTTTGTGTGTAAAAAGTTTTGCATAGTGTAGGGAATGTTTACTCAGTTTGCTCACTGAAAGAGACATTTCTACAAAAAGCAGTGAGAGAATATACAGTTAACATTGAAGAGTTTTCTATGCTTTCAGTGCACATTTCTAATAACAATACAAATCATAACATATCCTAGATTTAGACCTACACAAATGATTAAGTGAAGAGATGGCAATGTTAATACAACTGGGTTATCTAGTAAGTTTAACAATTTTGTTCCTGTAGGAAGACTGGCTAAAACAATGATTACATTAGGTGTGAAAAACCTGGCATCGATTTCCCTTCAGTGTTCAGGCAGGCGAATCTTCAAGCTGGGGAAACTCCAAAACAGTACTTCATCAGAGCACACTGTTGCTTGTAATCCCATGTAGTGCATTTTCACTGAACCAACTCAAGCAGAGCGAAACCATCAGAATGAAAACGAGCATCAATACAGTGGCCCTGGTCATCTAACAACAGCTTTAACAATGACCCCTGGATAACTGAATTGGCATTTAAGGTTTATGTTGCTTACATTACATATTGATGCAACACAAATATATTTAATAAATTAAATAAACATGTTATACATTTTCTAGGGGAAGCTGGGGTAAGCTGAACCAGTGGGTAAGTTAACCCACCACCTGTATCTGGGCAAAAACACGCAATTTTTGTAATGTGACCATAAATGTTGTTTGCCTTCTCCATGTGCATCTTGCTGTGGCAGGAATAACCATGTGGATAAAGTGGTAAGCATATCTTCTCCCCCCCCCCAAAACAAATGTCTGTCCAAGGTTTTGGGGAGGCATATCAGGTATAATCAGTTCCACATCAAAAGTAATTCATATCAGTTACAAAATTATAGCAGATAAGTTGATGAACTGGCAGTGTATAAGAACCACAAGTGAATTATCAAAAGTGTAGCTCTTGGTTGGTAAACTAAAGCACTTTTCACAAAATGGTGGCTGTTGGGAAACATGAGCCAGAGAATTGGGGATTCAACTAGAATTATTTAATCTAAATAGGCTAAAACATTTGCTATTATGCCAAACATACATTTGAGAGTCTACAAAAAGTGTAGAACAAATAATCTGTGGATGTTCCTCAAAATAATAAAGGTTTCATTCAACTTCAGCTTTCCATGTCTATTTTTTCATCCTAGAGATTTTGGCAACTGTAGACAAATTAGTTGTAATATTAATGAATTTGATGAACACAAATAATAATATTACCCCACTTACCCAAATATTGTAAATATATATATTACCCATAAATTGAAAAAAAATGGTGGTGTTAAACACTTACACAGATCTGCCAGGTATGGTTGATACCAACAAACTATAGCAGTTTGTTTCAAACAGGTATATAGGAATCCTGGATTTAGGTATTAATTGACATGTGTTCCATAGCATTAATAGAATTTTAAAACCTAAATAAGTAAACAGAACTCA
Organism: Umbra pygmaea; assembly: GCA_016801145.1. NCBI lineage: Eukaryota > Metazoa > Chordata > Actinopteri > Esociformes > Umbridae > Umbra > Umbra pygmaea. Next base: position 63,877 of record JACXGM010000298.1, read on the forward strand.
AAAATATATAAGCGAAAGATTAGCTTAATATTTCTAAGTTTATGAACTTAAAAGTCACTGTTTTGCAAAATGTTAACTGCTTTGACAACATTTCCACACAAAATGTACACAGATGACTTCGAAAAACATTACATCGATTAAGGGAAAGCAGTATCTGGTCACTGCAAATCTAATATGGACAGCAGTTTGTACTTAAAGCTGCTCATATTATTATACTAAACCAAATATCTCAGTTTCATAAACTCAAAAAGAGGGTATTTTGAAATCACTTAACATGTTTAAATTAATATAACAGTTGAACTTATCTAAAGTCTTCTGAACTCAATTCAATTAATTACTTTAAGCATTAGTGTTTACAGTGTTGAAAGTACAGTGTAGAAATCAATCACAGTAAACACAAATTTAGGGCTGGCTTTCTGTTTTGAAAAAAAATATTAATTCATATCCACAACAGAAGTAGTCAATATCTTATCACTTTTAAACTGATTCTGTTCCAGGCACACTGGTCTGTAATAAATATAGTATTGTAAGGAGTAGTACTGTATAGGAAGGGATGTATTTGTGCCTCTGTGATCAAAAGAAAAAGCAATAATCTGGGGAATGGAACCTGTTTGACCCTCACCTACACAATATATACCCACTGAGCAAAATATTTAGAAAGATGTCTTTTCCACGACTATTCAACGTCTTTTCATCCACAAAGATGTATTTTAAACGTCTTTTCAACCTCATTTGCTTAGAGGGTCCCACCTACCCCATAGTCCTGCCAAGCTCTACATGTATAATTAAGACTAAGTTCAAACTCTGTGCAGGTATTTAAAGTACAGATTTGGATTCTTGCTGGTTTGTAGAATATCGTAACTCCATTTACTGGATTTCTGTGATAGCTGCATCTGCTTTCTTACCATTCAAACACAGTTTTCAAATCCACACAGACAGAATTAGTTTGAAGTTGCTCTTCTTTGAAATCAGCTGTTGTTATTCAGAATTCTTTATAGTCATGGAATATTTGCTATGGCATGCAGAGAAAGACAGTATATCTATTTCTATACTTTATTAGGAATCTTTTTTAGTTGAGGCTATCTGTTATTTTTCTCTTGTTATTTATCTAGCTTATCGAGTTTCTGAGGAAGATACACAGTCAGCATTCTATACGAAATTGATCGCGGAAGGGACAATGAATAATTAAACATGAAATCTCCATTTGGTGCAAGATGAACAATGTAGATGAATATACCAATCCAGATACCTACCTGCAAAAATTACAGGCAGCATTAATATATATTGGAAATGGAATAGAACACATTAATATAGATTGTGACATTCTTAATGGGTCAGTTTGACCGATCAAATGTCATTTTGTTTGAGGCTGGTGAAAAACAAAATGTTAGGTAAAGACAACATAACTCATTTACCTGAAATAGTAAGTATATTAATTTAGAAAACTATGATTTTTCAACATTTGGATTGCAAAATGATATGTATCACTTAGAGTAAGTAATTAACACAATTTAGGATGTCATATTTTATGTCCATGTTGTTTATATCCATCTCTCTGGGCTTTTGTGTTTTGTGTTTATCACGGGAATCTTTTATGTTAAGTGACAGTTTTATAGGCATCTAACAACCATCTACATTAATTCCTAAACCTTACAGTGGGATAAAAGTTGTGAATATTTTTATAGATACATTATGTGCACTGATACCAACTCAGAATTTTAACTACTTATCTAATCACTGCAATGAAATCTTTTTTGCCTTTCAGAATTTTTACCTCAGAAGATACATTTACCTGATAATGTGAAAAGCATTATGAATATACAAATTAATTACATGCACCATTTTTGTCACAACATAGAGCATGAAGAAATAATGTATGCCTTTTAAATTGTGACTGCCCATCACCCCATACTAACTTCATAATTTGTTTGTTGAGAGATACAGCTCATATATCTATCCTAAAGGAGAATGTGGTTCATGCAATCAGAGAACTACAGTTCCACAAACCAAACACATCAACCATCTACTGTAAAGTTCACCCTAACCCTTTTCACCGCCCATAAACCTCCTGCCCTCATTTATAGATGAGTAGAGTTAAACTAAGAATCATTCTTCCTGGAAGTGTTCGGCTCTCCTCCCAGGCCATTGTTGCTAACCTAACCTTGGTCCAGAAACCCAGCCAGGCAAACGCTGTGCTAGCTGTGGCCTGCCTGGCCTCGCCTACTCTGCCTTTGGGGGAGACTGAGCTCATGCCAGCTGGAGGCGATCTGCTGCCCTAGATCCAGACACACCTGCTGTGACTCACCTGCTGTCCTTGGGATCCGCCGCAACCCCGGAGCAAGCGAGAGGAATAGAGAGAGCTGCACTGAATGTCCTAACAGTATAGTACTAGAAATACATGGGCTGCAGCAGTGGCAGTCGGCAGGTGAGAGCTACAGCATCTGTACAGACATGCAGCATGTTAGATCTGCTCTCCAGTAGAGTTGTCACAGTCTACAGTTCATTCCAAGCTCATGCCAAGTTCTTCCAAATTGCACTCGGAAAGGAACATGCATAGACCTTTCACTCGCCCAATGCAGTTTCAATTAATACATTTTTAGTTTTTCTTTTCATTTCTTAATCTTCAAATGAGTATCAATCTGCGCTGACCAACACACATTTATGCAAATATATTAAATTGGTTGGGCACACTAAAATGGGATATGATGCAGGCCAAGTGATGTCACCTAGAGGATAATAGATGTTAATGTCAGAATAATTAGTTTGTTATTAGTGTACTTAGTAGCTGTTAGAACCCAAATGGAAAATGCTCTAGATTATAGGCTTGAGGCTATTTTTACCTTGTATTTCATTTGACATTTGGGGAATATTAACCCTGACTATGAATGTGCAAATCAGAGGTAGTTCCAAATGGGTATGAAAAATATATTTGATCCATTAAATAAAACCAACAACACATTCACAAATGATATAATTTATGAGTGCATGTTAAGCATTTTGCATTTCTAGTAGTAGGTGTAATAGTTGTAGGTGTACTAATAGTAGTAGTAGCAGTAGTAGTAATATTAGTAGCAGTAGTAGTATTACAAGTAGTAGAAGTGGTAATTGCAGTAGTATTACTATTAGTAATATTAGAACTGGAGGTGGTGTTAGTAGTATTAGTACTGGGGTGGTATTGGTGGTTGTAGAAGTAATAGTAGTCCTAGTACTTGTAACTCCTACCAGTATCTCCTACATGTAACGCCATGACCAAAATGTCACCCTATTTCCTTTATTAGTAGCAAGGCGGCCAGGTCGATTAATGTCATTTAGGACAGACTCAGTGCATTCAATGTACCACATAATCATGACTGGGGTTGATTAGTGCGGATAACAGAAGTAAAACAGATGTTTGGTATTGCCACCTGGAATACTAATTGGTACTGACTGTGAAATGGCTCAGACAACACTCGAACTCAGTGTAGAGGGCAGTATGTTTAATATTTTGTGTGATGGGGTACTTTAGGTTCAATGTATTTAGATTAACTTTTGCTCCATGTATGAAAATATTAGTTGTGGAGGCTTACCTTATTCAGAAATTTCCTCCCGTTAAAAACAAGCATCTTTCATGTTGTCACTCAGCTGTGTTTTACAGTAAGTGTAACTGTAACTGCGTAATAAGTTAGTAAATTATAACAGTAGAATTACTGTAAACTCTAACTGTTTTACTGTAACTGCGTAATAAGTTAGTAAATTATAACAGTAGAATTACTGTAAACTCTAACTGTTTTACTCCAAACAACAATTACAATGACAAGGGATCATCACCTTGATCGTGTGTATGTTTACATTTCATCAATTTTTTATCCACTTGGTGTTTGGCACGACATCTGTACAATAAAGTGGCTTTTTACATCAAAGGGAATTGAGCAGGACACAATCCTGCCAAGTGTTCCTACTCAAAGGTAGGGAAGTCCCATGCGGCAGAATTACAAGCCGTGTGTTATTTTAGAAATTAGCTCCACACAAAAGGTGATTACCTTGGCATATGTAATGTGGCTGACTAAAAACAGGACTAAAGCAGATAAGAAAATAGAAAGAGTTACAAATTTACAGAAGCTAAATAATAAACATTAGATGAACACAAAAACGTTTTGTGAGCGAATACCGATTTCAGGAATATTGCACTTTGTGTAAGTATTTAGACTTGATATGAAGAATTTATTGTCCAACTAAAGGAATTTTTATATTAATTTATTTTTTAATTAAATCGAACAGAATTTAAAGGATTATTTTTGTATTCATTGCGTAGAAGCTGTATTCTTCATCTAAATGCTATGATAAAGCATTTAGATGGCATATCAGTCACTGTAATTGGAGTAACAATGGGACTTCTATGATGATTTAAATGGTGACACACTTGTAACTGAAATTTTGAGATATTCCCCCTCAAAGCTTTGCTGGTAGAAAAGGCTATACTACTGGAGCTCCAAATGGCTACAATTTCTCTATTTTGCTCTGCCATCCCAGGATAAGTCTTAATTATGCCCTGGTGAAAATGACCATCCTACTGATCCGAGTGTTCGGTGATGTCAACAGTAGAACTGCCTCTAACACCCTTCTGAGAAAATTAGATGTACATTTTTTTGGGGGGGTGGGTGGCTGGGTTTTTAAAAACGTATTGGCTAATTGTATGAAAATATGTACACAGTGTTTATAGACCTATCTGAATGCCCCCCTAACTATTCACACTGGTTCTCAAGACCTGTGGGCATGTAAATATGGATATTACAGGACCAGCTTCATGGTTGAAACACATTATACAATAAGTAACTAAACATTAAACATACAGTACATGTATGTATTAGTATTTTTTGGGCTCTAAATTACATCATGCATGAAAACCAATGTCTCAGAATGATGGATTTTATTTAATCAACTTGTAGCCAAGGGTCATCTGAATTCACAACTATAAAGCACTTCACTGTAAGACAAAGTATGACTCTTTCAGAGACCAAAATATCAACATAGTGCCAGGTGGACGTAAAGCCCCTTAGCCCTAGGAGGGTTAAGGCCATAGTACATAAAAATCACCTGTAGATAACTTACAGCGCAAAGGCTGAATCATGTAAAAAATATACAGCTCTGTAAAGAAATAAGAAACCACTGCAAAATCACAGTTTCTCTGGATTTACTATTGATAGGGTGCTATCCCATTAAAATGGTAAAATTAAGATTTTTGTTTTATTTTATAAACTAGTGACAACATTTCTCTTAAAATCCAAATAAAATCAATATCTTTGAGGGCATTCACACTGTGTGCACAAGTATTAGGCAAGTCAGAATTTTGACCATATCATCATTATTATGCATTTGTTCCAACTACAGGTTGTATAAACTGGAATGCGTATTGAATTGAAGCATATCAGGTGATGTGTATGTGAGGGAGGGTGTGGCCTAAGGAGATCAACACTCTATATCAAGGTGTGCATAATTATTAGGCAGCTTCTGTTCCTCGGGCAAAATGGGCCAAAAAAGAGATTTAATGGACTCCGAAATGTCAAAATGAAATAATTCTGAGGAATGAAAGACTTTTGCAATTGCTAAGATATTGGGGCATGATCACAGAACCATCATACAGTCAACAGGGTTGCAAGAAACGTGTTAAGAAAAAAGACGCAAATAAAATGCCAATTCTTTGAGAAGACTCAAACGTGAAGCTACCAGGAAACCATTATCATCCAGTGCTGTCAAATTCCAGAACTGCAACCTACGTAGAGTGCCCAGAAGTACAAGGCGTTCAGTGCTCAGAGACATGGCCAGGTACAGAAGCCTGAAACCCGACCACCCCTGAGCAAGACACACGTTGAAACGTCAAGACTGGGCCAAAAATATCTGAAGACAGATTTTTCAAAGGTTTTATGGACTGATGAGATGAGAGTGACTCTTGACGGACCAGATGGATGGGCCCGTGGCTGGTTCAGTAACAGGCAAATAGCTCCACTTGATTTGGAGGTGGGTACTGGTATGCAGAAGTGTCATGCAGCTATTTTTTTAAGGGGGCACAGTGTGCCCACAAATACAGATATTAAAAGGAAAATCCACTTGGCTCAAAAATCTGAGGGGCCACGTTCCAGTTTTAATGGGCATGACGCCTCTGTTGGTATGGGCTGGTATTATTAAAGATGAGCAAGTTGGACCTTTTCGGGTTGAAGATGTGCACAAACTCAACTCCAAGACCTACTGCCAGTTTTTAGAAGACACTTTCTTCAAAATGGTACAGGAAAAAGTCTGCATTTTTCAACAGGACCATGATTCTTATGCAGGGCAATGTTCCATCGCATGCATCGAAGTACTCCACTGCATGGCTAGCCAGTAAAGGCTTTAAAGATGAAAGAATAATGACATGGCTTCCTTCCTCACCTGACCTAAACCCTATTGAGAGTTTGTGGTCCCTTCTTAAATGGCCGTTTTACAGTAAAGTGAAACAGTAAACCTCTCGAACAGTGTCTGGGAGGCTGTGGTTGCTGCTGCACAAAAAGTAGATCATCAACAGATCAAGAAACTGACAGACTATGAATGGAAGGTTTATGACTGTTATTGAAAAGAATGGAGGATATTGGTCACTGATTTGTTTTGAAATGTCAAAAAGGTTAATATGTACATTTTTAGTTGTTTGTTTATTTTTCTCACTTTAACAGATGAAAATCAACAAGTGAGATGAGAAACCTTTTGTTTTTCAAGCGAAATTCAAAGATAATATGTTCATATTCAATTTCAAACCAATACTAATATGTTAACTTAGGAAGAGTTCAGAAATCCATATTTGGTATAATAATAATAATTATTATTATTTATTAATTGGCCTTAATGCATCTTGGCATGCTCTCCACCAGTCAATCAAATTGATGTTGGGTGACTTTATGCCACTCCTGGCACAATAATTCAAGCATTTCAGCTTTCTTTGATGGTTTATGACCATCCATTTTCCTCTTGATCACATTCCAGGGGATTTAAATGGGGTTGATTCATGAAACATTTGCAGTGATCTCTTAATTTTTTCCAAAACTGTATAATATTAAATACATAATATTAGTTAGATATATTATCTAAGACACATTGATAGTTAAGAGGCCCTTGTGTTGGTTGTGGCGGGACGGAGGGACCCCTATATATGTGGAGCGACCGTTATAGTTTGTAGTATGGAAGAGGGGCCTTGTATGGTTTGTGAAGGAGTCCTGCTAAGAGATGAGGTGGAGCCAGGGGGCCCTCAGGTTGGGGTTGAGGTGTATAAAGTGCAGTCACGGGACACTTGATCTACATATTCAAGCACTATTGCCCTATTTACTGTACGTACATTTTACATTAACAGTAGATGTTAATCTACTCAGTGGCCTCTGACCATTAGGGGCCTCAGGGGCCTTTTAGCCATGAGGGCCCTAATGGTTAGAGGCCCCTGGCCTCAGGCCCCATTTGCCCTATTCTTAATCCGGCCCTGCTGCTATTACTGTACATTGCAGTGGGCGTCATTTCTATGCAGCCAGGCTGTTACATCTGGGTTAGAGATAAAGTTTATCCATAATTCATGTTCAAAGTAGATGGTCTACTACACTATCCAACTCGTCTTATCAAAATGTGTGTTAGCTGCTGCCTGCATGCCCTGTGTGTGTGCATACCTGATGCCTCTCTGCTGATATTTGTAGAGTAGCTATGGGAAGAAATGGCAGCTATTAGGCCTCTACCAATTATTTAGTGCCACAAGAAAATCTCATTTCATTGTTTTGGCTATGCTGCATCACACCCATTAGTCACCCACCAGGTCTCAGAGGTTGAAAGCTGAGATTTAAAGTAAAGATGTAAAGTGATCGTCCAAATGGCTTCAATTTTCTGCACTTAATAGCAATGTAGTGTCCATCAACCTCCGGCTACAAAGCTATTTTGATGCATTGAGGAAGAAAAGACAAACAAATTGACGGATAATGAAATAAGCCGTATGCGACAACCGTTCAAAATCTGTCTTGCTCATCCAGGTGTCTGTGGTCTTAACTCATCGTTTGGGAAACAACAGTGATTTATCTGAAGCATTGAAGGGGACATTGCCCGTCTTACATGCTTTTTGATGGGAAGCTAAAACGGGTGTCTTGAATCGCTACGGTCACCAATGGTGCCATGGCACTTATAATCCTCCAATTGGCTCATTCAACCTACCCCCTATAAGTCTTCCCCTGGCCATTGCTGTAAAAGAGAATAATGTTGAGGTGAAATAGGGCTCTATAAATCTCCCCTAGCACATGGGTCTTCCTGGATATGAATGAATTACAAATATGGAAGAGCGAGAAGAAAGCCAATTATTCTTTCGTGTGACATCTTCTTTTATCAAATGGTTTTAATGATGCGAAATCTACCAGAGCCATCGTATAGAAAAGCTAGTCACGCCGTCCTGTTGTTCATGAGAACAACATTTCTTAGAAAAATCACACTTACCCGCAGACAGCACAAGCACCCCCCCCCCTCAAGCTCCCCCCCGGTCTCCCAGCTCCCTGGGTTCCTCTCTCAACATCATCACTTTGACCCCTATCTGATGTTGGAGCCAGACAGCGAAGCCGAGCCAACAAACTGTACAATCCCCTTGTTGCAACGACGGCTCCTTCCCGTGGAGGTGCCAGCTGTGGGTCCTAAAAAGCAAATATATCCTCCCATCTGGAGAGCTGCTAGTCGTAACTGTCAGCGAATTAAAACCTTTTGTAAAATATACAGTAGTACTAGCAATACTTAGTCTTTTTACATGCGCCTACTGTATATTCAAAGTGACGCACTGTGCCGTTGCTCCAGTGGGAATTGAAGGATTAATATTGATGTTGGGTGTTCCATGCTGTGTCAACTAGGCCTCAAAGGACTAATTTAGTGATGCGCATCAGCACAGCTAATAATTGGTGTCCTGAATTTAAACTGTATGCAATAATAATGGGGCAACATCACTTTCGTTTTTGGGTATTTAGCACCAAGCATGCACTTCGGCTTTCTGTTTGTTTAATCATTTTAGGTGAACATTTTCAAGCGATCCGTGCCTCAGGCGATATATAGCGATTACAGGGCAATGACCTTGTAGAGCGTCCATAGAATATACCTATCTCTCTTCTGTTACTCAGCACTGCATTGCCAGCTGTGGGGCCAATCAGGCAGACCATAACACACTGAAACACATCCTTCTCCCATCTGGAAAGCTGCTAATCACAATAGACAGACAAATGAACACCTTCAGTGAATTTGAAGAGTATTGTAAACTTAAAGTGCTCTTTGTTTCTGCTTCTTCAATCAAGTGGGCCTGTGTCGCATGATTCTGCAACATTTTTGGGAAATAGTTTTGTACAGTACCACATTTGTATTTCCACACTAATGTAGACCAGTAACCAGGCAACTGTTGGCATTGCCAACGCGTTCTTTTGACAGTATTTATAGTGTTCAGAAAACACTCTCCTCCTTTCCTTTCTGATCTCTCATGGATGTGATCATTCAAGGAGATAATTAAATGAAAACTGCCCAGTGTAATTTGTCATGTCATGTGAAGGATCCAAGGCGTTCCCGCAGCCTGCAGATTCTACACAGCAGTTGTCCCGTGGATCGGTAGGCTTCATACGGGTCATACACACGCTCTCCTTTATAGGCTGTCATACGGAAACACACCAGATGGCTAAACGTGGGGGCGTTTCTCTGTTAGCTTCTGAGACTTGATCACTCAATTGCATGTTAGACTGGGACATTACATTTGTTTGAATGCGCAAAAGTGCTTTTCATGAACCTAAAACCTGATTGGTGGGTGGATAGTTGAAATTCAGAAGCTGCTGTCAAGAACTAAAAAGCTAATATCAAAAGTTATAATATCATGTTGCCATTGTGTATTGTTAAAAAAACTTTTTTGATTAATTTGATTTGCATGGAACTAGTTATCCAAACACTTAATCTACTACTGCAATGAATCTACTAGTGTAAGCCTTAATGGAAATGTATACATACTGTATCGCCTAGTATATTTTGTACTAGAATACACACATTACAATGAATAGTAAAAACCTGATGTGTTTAGATATTATACAGTTTCTCTATCAAAACATTTTCATTATGTTTTTCCATATTATTTTGTGAAATGTTACTGTATGTTGGAAACCTCTGATGACCGATGAAAGTTATTCACAAAAGGAGGTTTTCGTGTCCATGTGTAAGGGATCAATAAGGATCTAAAACGGCATGCCGGCCTGCGTTGTTGCAGTCCTTCCCTTCAGTGGAACCAAACTCCCTTACCCAAACAAGGAAGACATCAGAAAACCTGGCAAGGCCTCCAACTGGTAAAAGTCTCTGAAGGAGAGTTCTGGTGAACTCTAGGGAAAGTTGATGGGTTAAATCGAAAACATTGCGCTGGGCTAATACTTATAAGCAGTGGTCCTCAAACCCTTCCATGGAGGGCCTAGTTTATGCATGGTTTTTGGTCTTTCCCTTCAATTAGAGCATAATTAGGACCTAGACTGCCAGGTGAGGGGAGATCCTAACCAGTTAGTGAGCTACTCCATCAGGCTTGTACAAGGTAAAATCAAAAACCTGCATACACTAGGCCCTCCATGGAAGGGTTTGAGGACCACTGCTTATAAGTATGGCCTTGACTTGTGTTTTAAAAGCACTAGAGAAGCAGAGGGATGAAGAGAGTTTGTGGGTAAGACGTGGTAGAATTACACAGGCTAAAAATATATAGAGAATTTAAATAGAAAATACATACAAGTGGATAGAATCACAGAACTGTGTTTGCAGCTCATGGCACAAGAAGAAATCTTGGCCGATTAGGTTGACCACAGAGGTAGGGCAAGCATTGGAGAGAGACTGAGCTACAACATGCTGCGTCTGAAAGTGTCAGTTTATTTGATGTATTGTTCTCTGTTACTTTGATCATAAAAAAAGTGGATGTGCCAAAATAAGGGAATTTTTTTTCCAAACAAAATGTGAAATTACTCACGATAATATTTCTGGGAAGGTTGGAATGCTTCTCAGGGCCATACGCTTCCTTAAATAAATGTAGAAAATATAAACTCAAATATGTCTTGTGCCTATACTGTACGTTCTTCACCATACAGACACTGCAATCCAACTCCCAATGGAAGGCTAAAGCAGGTGACTCATACTTTAAACATAACTTCCCAATGAAAAGAGCTCCCTGCAGATTGGCCCTCTCTAGTATAAACCTTTGATTTTTCCACCCACTGCTGCCACTGATATTAATCACATATGGCCATACCTGCCAGGTAATACAAAGTTCACCTGCTTTGGGCTTTTAGTATGAAATGGTTCAAATGTGGATAATAGCGTCTTTCTCTAACTGTGCTTGGAAACATTCTCTTTCAATTAAGTGCCTCGTTGTGAGATCGACAGAAGATAAAATGCCTAGCACACTACAAGATGGTGCCATACATTATAACGTGTTAGACAAAGAACAGTGAATGAATTGGAAAAGACCTGGATATATTTACACAGAGCATTATACAAATTTATATAGACAAAAAATATTTGTATACAGTATCATTCTCATTTGGCTTCATGAAAAAATTGACATAAATTTCCTGCGGTTAACAGTGTCATTACCCCACACAGGGTGTGATCTAATAGACCAGAGCTTTGCAACATCACACAACCTACTGTATCTCCTTGAGAATCTATACAACTATATTGGCTAGATCCATCTGCATACTTTATTCTTGCTGAGGGGTAAGTTTCATTACACTTTCTTAACAACATATAAATAGCAAAATTTGGAAGAAAATGTAGAGTAATTACCCAGAGTGACATTATGAGTGTTCCTGAAGATGTGAAAGACATATACTGTATTTGTAATTCATTGATGTACTGTACAACCTTTAACAAATGACAGTGCTTTTCTCTGTAGCAAAACAACATTACATTTTTATACATGTAATACATTCCTATTGCATTTCTTTCTCTGCAAAATATGTAAAGTTACAAATGGTCTGTTCCTCAATAGTTCACTGTTTTGAATCATGCAAAATGCATCCTTCTCTACCAAGGCCTCCATTGCAGACATTCAGTTTCTTCTCCGATGTCAAGATCCTTCTGTTACTAGTCTGTGGAGAATACCTTTTTTCACCTACATATCAACTAGCTACGAAGGTTGCGACCAACAGGCCATGAAAAACAATTACCCTTTACACTCACTTTATTGTAATAGGGGTTCCAAGCTAAATAGGTGTGTGTTTTGTGTTATACAATTCGATTTTATTACAGTTTTCTATGAGTTCTTCACATGCAGAGAATATACAATTATACATTTCACTCTAATCCCTTCACAAATCTCACATCAGCAGATTTACACCCTGGTGTTAAAACATTCAACATCTGATAAAGACACTACTGAAAGTACTTTTCTAATTTCGTAATAATACGACAGTACTTTTGTCATTTTGATTCCATCACTCTCCACTTTCATACCAGGTGCCACGTCTAGCTGTCCACTATTCATAGTTGATACCGGAAGCTGATGACACAATTCCTGTTCGTGTCCCAGCTCCGCCAACACTGCCAACGTTGTAGGAAGTCTCCAGAGCATACTCTATATACGCCACACTCCATTCACATCGAGGACGCTTGCCAGTCTCTGCATCTACAAAGAAGAGCATGGGTCTCTGGTCTTATGATGCATCTGAAAGCTATGTTACATGAAATATCAAAGACATTCGGGAAGCTCATAAAACATACGAGTTGTTCGTTATCATGCTAGTGAATTCCCATTGGTGTCATGTAATCTTTCGTTGCTCTTGCAAATATGTAATTTAAAATAGCTTCAGAGGCCAAGGTCTTTTCATTGAACTTAGGAAATATGTCGTAACAGACGGCAGATCCAATTGCCTTAGCGAGACAATGTTACATGAGATCTACTGTGGTTTAATGATATGAGTACTGTAGAAAGACAGGTCAAACTCAGGTGCTAACATGAATCTGAAGGAAATCCTAACATGAGGGGTGTCTAAATTATGTATTTCTAATTGGGAATTCAAATATGAGTTTATTTTTTGGATAGGATGACTTTAACCTACATCATTTTTGTATTTCAAAATTGCCAATTTTACTCCTTCGAACCTCTTTTTTAATATATCAACAAATCATTTATATTTACAGAGCCAAGTCAATATAACATATTTATGTACTAGTGAACTGCATGACTATGGCTGGGTACAAATACAAGGAACAATCTCCTGACTTCCTGAACTTTGTTAGGTTGAACAAGTCCTTCTTTGATTCGTTCTTGGACATCAGCCTCCTGATGGTCTACTGAGCCCTGATCCCTCCATCTCGCTTTTCTTGTGAAAAGTACTTAGCAGAAGCCTCACTCGCCATTTTATCAACCCTTTCAATACTTTGTGTATGTCAAGGCTAATTGAGCACCTCCATGGCGGTGGTTGTTGAAGATTTTTGCCTCCGATGTGCTTAGGGGGCAGGTGAGAGGTGGCTCTGACACACCTGACCAAGTCACCAATGCTGGAAGCATCACATTTCATGTCAGGTGTCCTTCTGGTTCTGACAGAGGAATACCCCAGCTGAGTCTCTATACCCCCTAAATCCTCTCCCTCTGATCTTCAGAACACAGCACTGTTTGGAGAATGGATTCACTGTGGGAATACCAAGCAGATCTTCTCACTGTCTGCATCATAAGGTCCAGCACTACCTTCTGAAACAAGAAGTGCCTAGGCCCTTCAATCCAGGTGTTCTTTACCTTCACATTGAACCAACATGGATTGTACACCCCAATGATGAATTCCACAATTAATTGCAGATTCTTTAAGTTCTTTCCTTTATGTCTGCACTTTGCTGTGGTGAGCCAGCGTCTGTGGTCCATTGGAACCAATCTCCAACAGACCCATCTTCAGACCGATCCTTCCCTGACTGCACAGACATCTTATAGCCATGGTGTTGATCAGTTGAGAGATCTTGAATGACCTTGTCTGACAACTTGATCAGAGGGCCAACAGAGATCTGAGTGAAGTTTGGATCAATATCCAAGTCTGTAGCAGAATCAAAGAGCTTTCCAATTGGCCTAGAAACTTTTGTCTGACCGAGTAGGGCCATCAAGGTCAATCATGAGATGGCGCAGGGGTAATTCACCAGTGTGCACTTGTACACCAACCAGATCATTTTTCTCCCCATGTGCAGCTACAGCTTACTCATTACTCAGGCATTCATACCAGTGTTGACATTTGTTTAATCTCCTCCAATGGCCCACCATGTCTTATCAAAACCCCTCTCTTTTAGCCAGGCAAACAGAAACAAATAGTTACTGCCAGGCTCACTATCAACACTATAGTGTTCTTCCTTGATCTTTGCAGGAAAAGATTGGTTACTGTCCTCATCACATTAATATGGTCAATCCTTCCATCAAAGAGGAAGCAGGAGATCCCCCTCCTCCCTGAATATCTGCTCAAACTCTTCACACAGCTCTCCCATCAACTTATCCTGTGCTCTCTTGTCCTTGTTCTGATCTATGCTATGGTGATTCCTGCATCAATCAGGGCTTGTTGTCCTCAGCCCTATGCCGTACCTTACACTAGCAAGGGCAGTGTTTGGAATCTCATCATAGTTTTTTGTGTCTTCGCTGCAGGCTTGGGGTCAGTTTTAGAGAAAACAAAATATTTTTAGCATTACTTCTCTTCAATCCCATATCCTGATCACCATTTGCCAAATATTTCTCAACATCTTTCCTGGCTGCCTTCTCTGTTGCTACAGCATTTTCTTCCTTGCTCCTCCTTTTATCTGCCTTCTTTTCCATCTGCTGCCTGTATAAAGTCCTCACCTGTCTCTTCTGCTCTGGCAGTTCAGGGCCTACCATTTGGTGGGGTCCTTTACTTCCAACCATCTCTTTCTGTCTGTTGATGTAAGCACAATCTTTCGAAGGAATATGTTTCTCTGAGGAGAAGGTTGTTAATGTGGGCTTGGATCACATAGCCCTCACCGCCTCCCTCCTCACAACTGGAAATCTGACACTTGTATGTCAAAATACAAAATAACTTGTCTAACTTGAATATGATCCTCTCTTTAGCATCAAGTTTAACCTTCCTAAGAGAGATCTTCACTGCCTGATTCCAGACCAGCAACACTATAACACAGTCTCCGAATTCCCTATCTAAACTTGGGAATAATGTAAATCATTCAGTGTACTCACATTGTTGCATGTTACTAAACACAGTATTCAATTGCTAGCTACCCACCATCCCTGCTTCCACCTGTTTAATTCTGTGTTTCGCCGCATTGGGTTTGGTACTGCATACCTGTTTCTTTCTGCAGGGGGTTTGGTACTGCATACCTGTTTCTTTCTGCAGGGGGTTTGGTACTGCATACCTGTTTCTTTCTGCAGGGGGTTTGGTACTGCATACCTGTTTCTTTCTGCAGGGGGGTTTGGTACTATATACCTTTTTCTTTCTGCAGGGGGTTTGGTACTGCATACTTGTTTCTGTCTGCAGGGGGTTTGGTACTGCATACCTGTTTCTTTCTACAGGGGGTTTGGTACTGTATACCTTTTTCTTTCTGCAAGGGGTTTGGTACTGCATACCTGTTTCTTTCTGCAGGGGAGTTTGGTACTGTATACCTTTATCTTTCTGCAGGGGGTTTGGTACTGCATACTTGTTTCTTTCTGCAGGTAGTTTGGTACTGTATACCTGTTTCTTTCTGCAGGGGGGTTGGTACTGGATACCTGTTTCTTTCTGCAGGGGGTTTGGTACTGCATACC
>JACXGM010000299.1:0-79272 GCA_016801145.1 Umbra pygmaea
GCACCGGAGTGAATGGAATGGTGCGCAACGAACAAAACCAATTGTTTTTTTGATTTGCACACATTCCATTCACTCCGGTTCTGAGCGTAATACGAGCCCGTCCTCCCCAATTAAGATTCACCGACCGCGGCTGATATATAGTACATACGTGACCAATTAGTCACAATGGAAAAGACCTGTAGTAATCATGAACAACATTTTTTATAAATATATATTTCAACCAAATGCTATCTATATACAAAAATATATGAAAATACCACATGCAATTTTAGTAAAAACAGCAAAAATTATGTGTTTCTATACATATTAAGTTAGAGTCATGTATATCTGTAATCATAAATCTCCTTCATATCAAACTAACAGTCCTACTCCCATAAACTACTCAGTACATAGAGCTATATATATATATATATATATATATATATATATATATATATATATATATATATACACATATACAGAAACATTAGATATAATCTTTTGCATTTAGAATTTCACTAACATATTTCTATATATTCCTCAACACAAAGTTAAAAATAGAACCTGTGTGTAGACAGAATAATTAGGCGCCACATCTTTCATGTAGAATTCAGTAATCACATACACTTATATTTAGCAACAGCTGTGCATTCAAAATCATTATATGCCATCTTTCTAATATAATCAGCACATCTCAATACATTCCTCAAAATATTAAGTAACAGCTGTATATATACAGGGTAACTAAATGCAATCATTACGCAATAGGTCTTCTTAAATTACAGATAACAAGCACTGGTTTTCATAAAAGCTGTGATAATGTATAGATTTCTGATTATCGATTCTACATGATTGATTGCATTTAGTTACCCTGTATATATACAGCTGTTACTTAATATTTTTAGGAATGTATTGAGATGTGCTGATTATATTAGAAAGATCGTATATTTTGATTTTGAATGCACAGCTGTTGCTTAATATAAGTGTATGTGATTACTGAATTCTACATGAAAGATGTGGCGCCTAATTATTCTGTCTACACACAGGTTCTATTTTGAATGTTGTGTTGAGGAATATATAGAAATATGTTAGTGAAATTCTAAATGCAAAAGATTATATCTAATGTTTCTGTATATATATATATAGCTCTATGTACTGAGTAGTTTTTGGAAGTAGGACTGTTAGTTTGATATGAAGGAGATTTATGATTACATATATACATGACTCTAACTTAATATGTATAGAAACACATCATTTTTGCTGTTTTTACAAAAATTGCATGTGGTATTTTCATATATTTTTGTATATAGATAGCATTTGGTTGAAATATATATGTATAAAAAATGTTGTTCATGATTACTACAGGATTTTTCCATTGTGAGTAATTGGTCACGTGTGTACTATATATATATATATATATATGCTCCATTTTAATTGTTGTATGATACCCTGAAGAAGGCGCAAGCCGAAACGCGTTGGAATAAAGGATTTTTATAATTATAAAAATCCAGCCTGAGTGACTCGGTTCCGAATCTTTGTGCCTAATTGGCATGATTGCTCCCTAATGTCGATTCGAAAATGTTTTCTCTGATTAAGAAGTTTTTGTGTTATACTGTAGTGCAATTTGCATATGCAGTCTCAGCCTATACTGAGTTCAAAGAAAGATAGGTAGTGGTGGTCCATATGTATGTGTTGCTAAATTGAGTCTATATCTGGATGAAACAGACCTTAGTGAATGTTTTTTCAAATGTAATCTTTTTTACGAGACACTGACAATATATTAAATGAAATTGTGTGTACAGTGTATTTTTCACTGTCGTAATTAAAATGTCATAAAAACATATTACACTGTTTTGCTTTAAAATACTCTTGTTTCGTTAAACACACAATAAAATAGTGTTTGGTTACAATAAACTATACTTACATTGTATTAACAATGATTTTTGCAATTTTGCAATGCATTTTAACGAGCGCTATTATTCTGAAAAATGTGTTGCTAGCACAATATAGCGTTGCCAAAAGAACGGTCATTTACTCGTCAACTTTCGTCTACAGCCGGCAAATATGAAAATAGTCAGCGCCACTTTTAGTTTGAAAAATAGAATTGTGCAAAATTATGCAGGGAAACATCGCCCACTATTGGCTAGATATGGCCTATACAGTTGGTGGCGTTTGTTGTTCAAGTCCGCTTCGCGATTTTCTTGGTCGGTATGTACACAAAATTCGACACCACTGCACATTTTTCTTAAATGGCAGGCATTCCATTTCAGTGTATTTTGAATTCCAACACTGACACATGAACTGACAGGTACTGATTAAGTGATCACCTAAACCAAATAGAGGAAAAGTATATAAACCACTGCTGGTCATAATTATCCTCTTGTATTAGGATCAGCTGGATTGCAAAAACAGTGCTAATAGTACCTCAAAAGTAATAGGCATAAAATGTTGATCATGTCAAACGAAATGAAAAGGAAAGGTTTGAGTGAGAAAAAGGATAAATTCTGACTTTACTGGCAGAGGATACAGTGAGCATCCTGTTGTTGACATCATTGACATTTCAAAAAGATATTAGGGACAACAAAGCTATTATTATTTAGGAATTTTAAGTACAGGAACCGTTTGATATATATAAAAATATGGTGGTTCTGTATAGAGTCATGGTAGAATGGAATAACTTCCATAGTACTCACAAAATTTGTATCTCAACATTTGAAAAATGAATTGCCTCCCACTGTAACTGCTCTACAGCTTTACATTTGATGTTCAATGCCTATAGAATGGGAACTTGTTCATCTCCTTGACATGACAGTGCCTAGGTTTCATGTATTTAAATTATTCCATATTCCAACTCATAGACACACTATACTCCAACCAGTGAAGCTTTTTTTGGTGAAATTATACATTGAAAACACAACTGAAGTCAACCCTGTAAGTCTACCCTATCAGGTGAAACACATGACTTCAGGATATATTCTGTAGTTTTGTCAGGTTCCCTCTGCTTGGTAGTTAATTGGAAAGCAATGGCACTAAGATCCATTCTGAAACAATCCTTATTTACTCAATTGTTTCCTGTACACACAAAAACTACAAGTCAAAGATATTTCTGAACACATAGCCAAGGTATCATTTTTGTTTAATAGACCATAATATAATAAAAAAACAGCCAATTGGATAAGCTTTTAAAAATGGTAAAAAAGGAACTGTTGATACAATGTCATCTGACTGGTACTGCCAACTGAAAATAAAAACCAAATTAAAAATGTAGACCTTATAATATAATATTCCTATAGGTGAATGATATAACCCATTCAACAATCTTTTCATACAGTCCTGTTGTCTTAGACATTTGCCAAAACACCAAATTAACAATAATGAGCAGGTTAACTACAATGAGAGGGGATCATTATAAAAATCAGCAGCACAATAAAGATGAAATCCATCCAGAGAAATGACTGGCGTACAGCAAAGACAAGATGTGTTACGTAAAGTAAACTCCATGAGATTGCCATTAAAAGAGGGTTGCCATCGTAATTCAGAAACTCAAGAGTTTATCGGTCAGGTCTTGCCATCATGGGGCGCACCATCATTGGATGACCAGGAGGCCGCATCATGTGAGGCCCAGGCATCATCTGCATTCGTCCACCCATTGGAGGTCGCATACCTAAAAATGAAAAGACAGCCGTTTTATGTTGGGGTGGTATTT
Source organism: Umbra pygmaea (assembly GCA_016801145.1). NCBI lineage: Eukaryota > Metazoa > Chordata > Actinopteri > Esociformes > Umbridae > Umbra > Umbra pygmaea. Next base: position 3,686 of record JACXGM010000299.1, read on the forward strand.
GCTACAATAAATCCAGTTCACATGGGTTTGGTAAAAATGGCAGCATTTCTCAACCCTTTTGGAAAAAACAGTCATAGAATAGTTTGAGCGTATCGTACCGTGTCCACCCGTCATACCAGGAGGGGGCGGACCCATGCCCCCCATCATGGGCATCATTGGCGGTCCCCCCATGGGTGGTGTTGGTAGCATTCCTGGGCGTGGGGGACCATCTGTTGATTACAATACGGGTCAGATAATTTAGTAGCAGATCCTCAAAACCTTCACAGTCAACTCAGGAAGTATTGACTCCATGATATTCACCAAATGTAAATGCAAAACAATAAAGGGTGAGTCTTAAATGTAAATATATATTTAGGATTTCAGGTATTTCTTTTTATTATTATTTTTAGTGACAGGACAGTAGGGAGCATAGGCTAGGGAAGCAGGTACAGTGCCTCGCAAAAGTATTCACCCCCTTGGCAGTTTTCACAACCTGGAATTAACATGGATTGTCTGAGGACTTGCATCATTTCATTTACAGAACATGCCCACACATTTGAAGATGTTCATGTTGTTTTATTGTGACGCAAACAAATAGGACACAATAACAGAAAATGTGGATAACTATTCACCCCCCTAAAGTCAATTCTTTGCAGAGCCATCTTTTGAGGCTATCACAGCTCCAAGTCACACATTTTCTATTGGATTGAGGTCTGGGCCATTCAAACACATTCACATGTTTCCCCTTAAACCACTGAAGTGTTGCTTTAGCAGTGTGTTTGGGGTCAATGTCCTGCTGGAAGGTGAACCTCCGTCCTAGCCTCAAATCACGCACAGTGGTACAGGTTTTGCTCAAGAATATCCCTGTATTTAGCACCATCAATCTTTCCCCCAACTCTGACTAGTTTCCCATTCCCGGTTGGTGAGAAAAATTCCCACAGCATTGTGGTGTTCTTTGGGTGATGTGATGTGTTTGCGCCAGACATAGCGTTTTCTTTGATGGCCGTAAAGTTCTATTTTAGTCTCATCAGACCAGAGCCTTTTCACAAACTCCAAACGTGCCATTTGTTTTTTTGCTGAGAGTTATGGCTTTCTGGCCATTCTGCCATAAAAAACAACTGTATGGAGCGTAGGGCTTATTGTCATCCTATGTACAGATACTCCAGTCTTTGCTGTGGAACTCTGCAGCTTCTCCAGGGTCACCCTAGGTCTCTGTGCTGCCTTTCTGATTAACGCCCTCCTTGAGTGGTCCGTGAGTTTTGGTGGGCGGCTGTTGTTGTGCCATGTTTTTCCATTTGGTTATGATAGATTTGATGGTGCTCCTATTTTTTTATAACCCAACTCTGACTTGCACTTCTCAACAACATTGTCCCTTACTTGTTTGAAGTGTTCCTTGGTCTTAATGGCAGTGTTTGGTTAGTGGTGCCGCTTGCTTAGGTGTTGCCGCCTCTGGGGCCTTTCAAAAAGGTGTATGTGTACAGGTGGACATAATTTCACTAATTGTGTGACTTCTGAAGGTAATTGGTTACACCAGAGCTTTTCATGGGCTTTATAAAAAGAATACATATGCACATGCCAATATTCATATATGTATTTTTCTCATTTCACTTCATCAATCAATTTAGACTATTGTGTTCTGATCCATCACATCAATCCAATTAGAACAACATTGAACTGAAAAGGCTGTGATGGCACAAAGTAGGTCGAAAGGGGGCGGAGTACTTTTGCAAGGCACTGTATGTAGAGGGAGAAAGAGAGGAAAGGCACAGACAGCGACCAACCCGGGGCCGAACCCCCGTCGCTGGGGGCACGTGCAGTTCAGAGTCGGGATCTCAGATAGCTGCAATATTGAGGCGAGCATTAAATTAGCCATAGAGTTTGAAAAGGGATATTTCAATTGAATGTGATACATGCTGTATTCTGTCCTCAGTTCATTTAAAAATAAATCCTTAAATTTTGAAAAAAAATACCAAGACATTGGCAGCGTTATATTTGCAGTCAACCTTGCTTTTAATTTTTATTAACAGAGGACAGAATAGAGCATGCATCACATTGGCTACTTTAATGCTCGTTTGAATATTTTGGAACACCTGTGATGCAGGTATTAAGTAAAAATAATCAAACAAGCCATCTAAAGTGTTAACCCCTTCTGCTTTAGTAGGAACACTGCATAGTTAAATGTCAGCATCAATTCTACTGCTATCAGGAAATTGGCACTCATTAAGTACACTTTGCAAACAAGTGGTACAATTATCTTTAACAAAATCATTTTGCTGATATTTGATACATTAAACTACTATGTAAATTGACTGAGAACATTTTAAAATTTAAAGCAAAACACTAATAGCAACAACAACACACTGCTTTACTCAGGGATTAGGTTTCAACTCGCTGCATTGGGGATTCAATCTAGCACCAAGTGGTCAGGTGCACCTTCAGTCAACCTGTCATCAGTTATTCCACTTACTGAGGTTTGGTGGGGGGATCATGGCGCCCCCTGGAGGAGGTGCTCCAGGGAATAGTGTGGGTGGAATCTTCCTTTGTTGGAAGGCAGCAGCTAGAGAAACAAATGTACAACATTTGAACGGCTGACACATTATCTTAAAGGCACCTTTTAATCTCGGATGAATGAAGGCATCAAATATGGTAAAGGTATTTTTTAGTTACTTGTTTTGTCAATGAGGGACTGTGCTTGCTCTTCCATCCATTTCTGGTAATAGTCTTTTACATTTTCTTTGTGTTTCCGGCCACTGCAGTGTGTTTTTCTCACAGAAGGCTAACAAACACATACTTCATTAATGTATACATTAGAGGATCGGATGCAGTCAATCTGTAAATGCAACAGGCAGCTAAAGGGAACCCTGGCCAGGATACCAGAGTAAAACTTGGTACCTGGGACCTTAAAGGGGTCTAAATAACAACTTGATTAACAGTTCCACTCAAAATGATAGTCAAAACAGAGGGGAAAAACAGCTGTTTCCCCTGTGCTTGTCTCCTAAGGTAGATCTGTTTTTTTTCCTTTAATGTAGGTAATGTACCAGTAGTCAGCATGAAAAGATTAAACATCATTAATGGAAATAAAATGAGTAATTATCCAAAATGCATTAGCGAACATCGCACTGGTTGGTTGAATTTTGGCAATCACGCAATTGCTAAATCAGTTCAGTTTGTCGGGGGGGGGGGTGCATAGTCAAATTGGGAAAAATCTTGAACCTGTGTCATTCCTATAACAGGGCTGTCTACATCTGCTATTGTGCTATAGAATACTCATGCAAATTCAATGCAAAATAAACTACATTATTAACAGTTGTAATCTAAACAATTCAACCCCCATTGCAAATCAGATTTATTGTCAATATGTACATACTATCAGCTGTTTGCAATTAACAAATCCAACAAGAGCATTTGAAATAGCTCAAAGAATGCTTCACATGTTATCCCCAAATTCAACTGTAAATGCAACTGATATTGAATTCTCCAGTCAAAAAATTAATCAAATTTAAACCCCTTCATGCAAGCATCTTTATTACTTAGAGCATCCTTTTGCTGTTGACTGCCTTATGAGCAATGGCCTCCAGTTGAGTAATATTCTTGGGTTTGTGTGCTGCAAACGCCTTCTTCAAATCCCACCAGAGATTTTGTATTGGGTTCAAGTCAGGTGACTTATGGCCACTGCAGCATCTTCCAGGACTTCTGCAACCACACCTTGGTGGAATTTTAGGTATGCTTGGGACCATTGTCCTGTTAAATGGTCCAAAGACACCCAAACTCCAGCTTCCTCACAGATGGCATGACATTCCTCCTAGGATTTCCTGATACTTCAATAAATCCATCTTGCCTTCCACACGCTGCCATTTTCCTGTGCCAGAGGGTGCAAATGAGCCCCAGAGCGTAACCAAGCCACCACCATGCTTGAATGTGGGCAGAGTATTCTTTTTAGCCTATGCTTCATTCTTCTTCCTTCAGACATATTGCTAATCCTTCGTGCTGAAGTTCTAGTTGTTTCATTGCTCTACAAAACAGAATCCCAAAACGTCTGTGGCTTCTATACGATTATAAGCATGTTGGAGGGAACTTTAGTTTTTGGGTCAGTAGTGGTGTATGTCTTGGAATTCTGGCATAGAAACATTGTGTTTAGTATGCGCCCTATTGTGCTTACTGAAACCCCAGTGCTTGTTGCCACCAAGTCTCGCTGTAGGTCTTTTGCAGTCACTCAAGGGTTTTTCCAAAACCTGCTGTCTCAGAAATCTGTTTGCAGCCATTGATAGCTTTCTTTTTCTGCCCCGTCCCAGTAGTGTAGTGTAACCACTGTTCCCTTAACTTTGAACTTGCAAACTATGCTTCCAACAGTGTCAGTGGAAAGTTTCAGTGCCTTTGCTATGTTTTTGTATCCTGTTTCTTGTTTGTGAAGGGCGACTGTCTCTTCTCTCAACGTTTTGGAACACTTATCTGAGCCACTTATCTATCATGCAGTCAAACATCACACACCAAACCCCTAGCCAGTTCAGGTATTTCATGTGTTTCAGCTCAAGCACACCTGGTGCAACTAATGAAGCACTTGATTAGTTGCATCAGGTGTGCTTGACGCAACACCTGTTTTGCATATTTGTGAGGGATTCTGTTCAGGGGGTTGAATAATTTTAAGGTTGGAGAAGAAATTATAAGTTGCATTTTCAGATGGATTTGGGAAACCACTTGAAGCATTTGTAGTGTTAAAAAGAGCACAAGATGTGCCAGTATACATTTTATTGTTTCAATAAGACGCTATCCAACACCCATGCCCCTCATCATTAAGTAATTGCCCCCTTACAGAATATGCACTTTGACATTGTAGCGTTTTCTTGAACGCAGATGATACAGCTTCACATGTATGCTAATGTTCTCTGCCCACGTTGTTACAGGCATACTCTCCCTCAATCTCCCATCTTCAGTTGGCTGCTGATCAAGTAACCTTGTCTGTGTTGTGTAACTATGAGAAGGACTCCCTGGTCTCCACAAGCATTAAGGTCACGCAAACTCATGCAGAAACATGAATAGGAATGCTTCATTAGATCTATCTCACTGCTATGGGTGAATTTTGACCCACTCCTTAATGCAACACTGTTGTAACTCGCAACATTTCTGGGTTACTGAACATGCTTTTTATTGTTCCTGCCACCATTTCTGTATTGGGATTATAGTCGAGTAGTCAAACATTCCTCTAAAAAAACGGCAGCTAACAGTGGTAAACACATTATTGGGTGAAAATGGGCAATCCCTTTCTTACAGAATTTCATTTGATGATATAAAACCTTGATCAGTGGAAAACAAACTTTGTTATTTGTTCACTGAGGTACAGTTAACTTAATACTGTTTTGGGGATATAAATCTGAAAACAGTTTGTAAATTGTACAGTGCAGACATTTTTCATGACAGTATATTTGCATAAAATCGTAAAACACTTCCACTACTAGCAATGTTATGCAGACTTACCGAGTCATGAGTTAAGTACGTGTCACAGTAGTCACAATAAAACCTGACGAAAAAAATACAGACGTGTTAGACCACTTATAAATATAGGCAAAAACCAATAATGAACTGGACAGAACTTTTAGAATAGTAATATACGCTCCAGTAAAATAAAACAACATTCATATAGCAACCTAACATATGGGGACAAAACCTCCGTAATAATAATTCACATTAGCTATGTACTACTGCTTGGTACTAACTAGCTAGTGCTGATGGACCCACGTCGGTCCCCAGTCAAGAGGTAGTTAGCTAGATATATAGTTAGCTGAACTGTAGGTAAAGCCTGTTGAATTAGCCAACTATCTTAGCTATATTAGATAGATCAACATGTCCAGTCCTAATTTAAGTCAAACATACAAAAACAACAAAACATAAGAAAAAAAGCAACTGCACTTACTTCGGCATTTTCAGCACTAAGGCTAACAACAAAACGTTGAAACCCCTTTTTCCTCTTTACCGGAAGCCGAAATCCAGTCAACAACTATTTTCAAGGCACATGAAGATCAATTATTTTGTTTGGCCTTATTATAACTGCAGCGCCACTACCCTACAAATGCCGGTATTGCAACCTACAGTAGAAAATGTGACTTCTGGAGTACAGACAAGAGGTTGCGTGGGTATTTTACCCATTTCGCTGATGCTGTTATCTACAGCAACTAAATAATATATTGCATCCATTTAATGCTCATTGCACTTCAACCAGAACACCAGGGTTAACACCCTTGCTCTAATGAAATGTGAACATTAGTAACCACAGAGTTAGGACACATTTACATCATTCTCATAGCAGGCGCTCTTATCAAGAGTGACTTACATACATTATTGATTGCATACACTTAGTACACAGGATACCTGTTTAAATTAACATCCGCAAGAAGGCAATGTTCCCCAGGGGCATTTACCTCTTATCCTACAAGAGCTGGATCCTGCTTGCTTTCTGTTCTACATTATCATTAATTGCACCCGTTTGGTTGCAATTAAAAAATGAAATAGAACGGCTTTAAGGACCAGAGTTGAATATGGCTGCCTTTATATGCTCTTATCTAATCTGACCCTTGTGTTAGTGATCTCATATGTCAATGAGTGATCTGACAAAAGTGCTTTATGGAAATGACGACTAAGATCCTCATATTTCTACATCCGGTGGACTATCTGGCTCGATGTAGAATTGAATGACTTCCTCTGTCATGCGCATTTGGGTTGTTGTTGAGTTTGTTATGACAGATTGAGGCCTCGGACTAAATTAGGAAAGGAACCCTGTCTCTGTCCAGGCAAATCCGCGATGGAGGGCATGGATTTGGACCTGGACCCGGAGCTTATGCAGAAATTCAGCTGCATGGGCACTACTGATAAAGACATACTTATAGCCGAGTTTCAGAGACTGCTTGGGTTTCAATTGAACCCGGCTGGTTGCGCCTTTTTCCTGGACATGACCAATTGGTGAGTTCGGGGACTTGTGTGGCCTCACTCCGACTTTGGTGGCTAGCTGGCTAGCTAAGTATATAATTTACTTCCTTATCGGATGGTCAACACTATTTGTGACTTATTTTATGATTAATTCAAATAACCAACACTGTATAATGTTTTGTGTCATTTCTTGGGTATAAATGGCCTTGAAATGGATTGTCTGCTGGCTATTGTGTTAACTAGCTAACTACCTAGCTCATTTGCTACTGTTGTTGGCAGTCAGGACAGTTCTTCCTTGGGGGCAACTGCATACAGTACTTGTAAGTGTACATAAAATGTGTTACCAAAGTCCGCGGATTTGAACACTTCAAATTTGAACACTTGCCTCCATTTGGCAATTACTTTAGAGCTGCAGTCCTGCACCTAGCTATATTTTCTAAAGTGGAGTTGAGTACAGTAGAACTCAGCTAGCCTCCTTGTGGAAAAATAATTGACAGTGAAGTACAGTACTGTAGGTCCATTTGCAATCCTTCTATACTGTACAGGGGAGCGTGCAATTTACAGGTCTTTATTTTCTGTACATTGCAGTGTACAGAACGTTATGATGTACTAATCATTTTTGTAGTGGGTGTTCTGGAATTATCTTCTTGACTTATTTGTCATAGCAAATATATTTATAGAAAAATAATGCTTGTATCAAAGAAGTTCGTTTCTACTTTTAATTATTATTAATGTTAAATTTATTTTACACACGTCCAATCATTACAAGCACAAATCCCTGCTTTATAATTGCAAGACCCTGGCATACATCGTGAAGACCCTTTGCAGTCAGCTGGTTACATAACTACACTTCATTGCAGATGGAGGGTTTCCTCTCACACAGCTGTGGTCAATAGTGAAACCATTTAACATAGTATGTTGTTTAGTGTGTTGTTTCCAAATCCAGGGATTGTGTGGGTTTTGCATGATTCACTTAAAAAACGGAACCATTGTTTCTAATTTAGTAATTGTTGCTATTCGTTAAATGCTTCTGTACTGCACAGAGTGATTTCAGGTTTCTGCTTACAAATTGTGCCTCTTAACATTTTAACTGTATATTTATGTAATATGAGTGCTCCATTCTCAATTAATATGATTTTTGTAGTACATACTTACTGTCTACTTCATTAGGTACACCTTGCCAGTACCGGGTTGGACCCGCTTTTTCCTTCAGAACTGACTTAATTCTTTATGGCATGGTTTCAGGAAGAATGGGAAACATTCCACAGAGATTTTGATAACAATTGACAGTTGCTCTAGATTTTGTCAGCTGCACATCCATGATGCACATCTCCTGTTCCACCACATCCCAAAGGTGCTCGATTGGATTGTGATCTGGTGACTGTGGAGGGCATTTTAAGTAGAGAAACTCATTGTCATGTTCAAGAAACCAATTTGAGATGTTAACTTTGTGACATGGCAAGTCATCCTGCTGGAAGTAGCCATTAAATGATGGGTACACTGTGGTCATAATGGGATGGACATGATTAGCAACAATACTTAGGTAGTCTGTTGCATTTAAACTAGAGGTCGGCAAATTAATCGCCTTGGCCAATTTAATTTTGGCCGATTATGTGTTTTCAAAATCATTATTAATTGGCCTTTGCCCGCCGATTAGGTATGTTGACTGAAAACACATTGTTATACATTTCAAAATCATTTGGACATTTTGACATGTGTATCATGATTTTTGAAATGCTATTAATGGTCTCTGGAATTTTATTGGATTTGTGCCATAAAAATCAAAAATCACCTATAGTTTTCCCACAGACATCTTGCAAGTAAAGGACACCATGTTAGACCACGCCTCCTTTAGGGGTACAAAATGTTGGGTACTTAATTAATTTTTTAAATGTAAGTAGGCCCACATTACACAACCCTACAGTGGCTTTATTGTATTTTGTGTAATTCTATAAACAGGTTGGATATGCTTGGTTTGTCCTATTGAATATACGCATGCCGTTTTAATCAACACACAAAATAACACCTAAAAACGCTTTCATTCCAGGTCTCAAAATGTTAGCATGAACTGATGAATTGTCTCACAGAATGTACACACACCCACAAAGACTAAAACATGGGCACCACTGGTTTCAGATGTAATGATAGAAATGAACCAAAAATCCCCTTGTCAGTGATTAAGCTATAAAGAGTGCAAATAAATGGCCAAAATGCTAACCAAAGGACCTGCACAATAATGCCCAGCCAGTATGAAGTGTCACCTCTCTATTGATAAGTGTTATAAAGCTGAGGATTGGAGCATTGCTTCTTCTTCCTTTGTGTTGTATGTGTTCTCTGTGAACCTGTCAATATTGGGTTCAAATCTCGCCCACAAGCTGGCTCTCCTCTGAAATATCTGGTTTAACAGTGACTGATGATTGGACGTGAATGGAAGTAGTATTGGCACAATTTTGTGCCTGTTTTCTGGCTAACTTTCCATCTAGAACATTCCCCGCCACAATCTGCAACTTCTGCACATTATAATTCAGTAACACATTTGAAAACTTACTGGTGTAACTTGGTTAACTTCTTTTGACACAGTATGATTATAGTACAGACTGTATGTACAAGTTCTAACTCTCCTGTCCCTTTATCTCAGGGCTCTACGCTAACTTTTTTCACAAGGAATACGTGTACTCCTAAATAGGGATGGGCCGATACCACTTTTTATGGAACATAAAAGTACAGAGTATTTCATTTTGGGTACTTGCCGATACAAGTACCGATACGAGTACTTTTAAGAACTATGCCAAATGTCAAATTTATCAAGCTAAAATCTGCTATTTCTTAGATGTTGATCAGCCAATTCAAATATAGAAAAGTAAATATTCCTACATTTCCAGAAGAACATCATTTACATTGCAGGTCGAGAATGTGTAGCTAAAATTTATTACAGATGTCAATTGTTTACATCTTCTTCCCTAATTAGCTAAAGTGAGAGAAACAAGTTTGTAAATGCGAACACAATAGCCAATTGTGTTCGAATTTGCCCTAAGCATTGCAGACGTTTTGTGTAAGATGAGAATGTCTGTTTGAAGAGACTTTCTCCCAAACAGGGATAATGACCAAATCATATTATTCTTGTAGCGTATGTGATTGTGTGTTTTATTATAAATCGGTACACAATTATAGCTGTACTATCACCGTAATCTATTATTATTTCCTTTAAGTTTGTATTTCTTAACGTTAGTAGCCTATGTCAGAACTCAGAAACACCACTATTTTGTTCACCCAGAAGTGTTGCAAACTACGACCAGAGCCCGTCTACTCCTTATTAGACATTTTTTGCTACGACATTTGTCTTTCCTTCCTGAAGGCGTTCCTCATGCCGTTTTCTACAGTTACAGTATGCACCGAATAGCCTAATAACTTGCATCCTTCGTTCGTTCCTGTACTTGAATGTGCGCATTTCCTTGAGGATTCTAATATATTTTACCTATAATTTTAAATATTAGGCTACATGAAAATAGCTATGAGAAAAACGATTTAGTATTTCGCCATTTGAACTCTACTGGACAACTGCTGAGGAAAATAGTTTTTTTTTCAATAGCTAACGCGTGGCTCGGTCTTTGGAATTATTATGCATTTTAGGCGATAATTTTGTGTGAATCCTCATATTGCAGGGATGCATTATCGCATTTATATTTTGCACCTTTCTTTTTTAAATAGCAATAAATTAAGTTGTATAGCTTTATAAGCATGGTCTCCGAATGGAAGTAGACTGTCGTCATTAATATGAAATATATGCATAGGGCTGGAGTAGCTCTACATTGCCATTGAAACATTTACGTGAATCAGATTTACAACTATGGTCATCTATGGCTAATCTATCTGTAAAGTGTTGCGCAGCAGAACGCTCTTGAATGTGGAGGAAGTATCGGCTTGTAGTATCGGGCCTTTTTCACAAGTACAAGTACGAGTACTTATGCCCAGTATCGGGCCCGATACCAAGTACTGGTATCGGTATCGGCCCATCCCTACTCCTAAATAAAAAACTGTCGGGGCACACAAAGAAATTTAGGAGTGCATTAAAAATTGTTAAAGTAACACAGAATTTATACTTTTTCCCTGTGTTTTTCCCCAAATTTCTCTCACTTTGACTGCACTGCATTGTCACAGAAAACTACTGCAATTGGCGCATGACTCCTTGCTAGAGGTCGACCGATTTATCGGTACACAGATTAATCGGCCGATTTTTGGTCATTTTTTACATAATCGGCATCGGCCAATATCAAGCCGATTAAAACCCTTCAAAGTCAATTGACGCTCTGGTGGGCGAACGCGATTATCTCGCGAACCCTACATGCTAGCAACTACAGCTTTGTACCGTTAGAAAGCGAAAGATCAGACGGAAATAATAAGTGGTAGCTCATCTCTATGGGATAAACACAGCCGGAGCTATGGTGCCTCAAAGTCGGTCAAAACTAAGTATGATATTATGCACATTTCTTTCTGTATTGTTGTTTAAAAATGTTCCTTGCCTCAGAAATGAGGAGATGGCGCTGCTAAGTCTATTGCACTTAAGTAGATTATCTAATGCTACTAGATTTTATTCACTTAGTAACTTCAAGACTTTTTTATTTTAAATGATTAAGTAGCAGAAGTGAAGCTCCATAAGATTGTTTGTGTTCAAGTGTTACTGTATTTGACGCTCTGGTGGGCGAACGCGATTATCTCGCGACCCCTACATGATCGGCCATCAGCCGACCCTGATTTCAAAAGATCGGCATCGGCATCGGTCTGAGAAAATAATATGAGTGCTCCATTCTCAATTAATATGATTTTTGTAGTACATACTCACTGTCTACTTCATTAGGTACACCTTGCTAGTACCGGGTTGGACCCGCTTTTTCCTTCAGAACTGCCATAATTCTTTATGGCATGGTTTCTACTCCTTGCGGAATATGGGAGTTGTAGTTTTGCACACTGTGCTCGTAATTCATTTTTCCTTGTCTCACATCGTCTATTTTTAGGAGCAAATTCTCGCGAAATGGGGGCACTGTAGAGCCCTGCTTTATCTTATTGTTTACATTTGTATTATTTTATTATTATAACTGCATTGCAGAGCCACGGCACAATATATTTACTGTAGTTGATGCAATTACATCTGTGTCTATTGTACATGTGATAAATAAACAACTTAAACTTGAAAATTTACATTTAGTTTAGGGTAAGTTCCTCAAGCTTGCAACTTTTAAATTAATTTGAGTACATCACATTTCTTGGCTTAATTTTGTCCTTTTTTTTAACCTCAACCCTGTGTGTCTAATTAGGGGAATGTGTTCTTGTAACTGATTTCTATTATTTTTTGCTATTTCATACATTTCTTATAGGAATTTACAAGCAGCCATCGGGGCCTATTATGACTTTGAAAGCCCCAACATTAATGCGCCATGCATGTCATTTGTTGGGGATGTCACTATCGGAGAGGGGGAGTCTGTGCCCCCTGACACACCGTTCACCAAGACCTGGAGGATACAAAACACAGGTTGGTTAAAATTCCTTTTTGACCTTACTGACAGGTGTTGACTAGAAACGACTCTCATAGCTTTCAGGTTCTGATATTCCATAGTAGTAAAGAGGAAGTTCACCTATTTTTACATTGGCCTGATTTTCACTCTGTGCTTCTGTGCTTCTTCATAGGTTGCATATTTTCTTACAATACATTCATTTTGTGCTGATATCCAACTGACTATTCTATTAAATGCATTCTCTATGGGAGCTAATGAAGTTTTGCTCTGAAGTGCATTTCAAATGCTTAGTAACAGTATAGCACCTCTGAGGAGGCAAATAACTAGTAGCTAAATCTTTTTTAAACATAAAAGATGTAATGTTAGTATTGTTAGCTATTTTTGACAGACCTTGCTAGCTAATGAAAAGATTGTCATCAGCTGATGTGCATTTGATAATATGTTGAGGCCAATAGCCTTTTCTACTAAGTATCAGCCCACTTTAGCTAAGTTGTGATGTTTCTAAGATGCTATATGCTAATTTAGACAAATGGTAATTAAGTAAGCCTGTTTAAAGTAATCAGCCCTGTATCATTTTGAATGTTGCATCATTTTGAATGTTTTCAGAATAGTTCATAATTCATTGCAATGCAGGGACCAAACATTTTTTGTTGGGTCACCTAGATGCACAAGAAAATACAAAATCAAGGCAAAATGTAAAATTCTGTGAATGTTTACATTAGCGAATAAAGGCAATTCTAATGTAAAACTGGGTGCACTTTATCAGCATCCCAAACAAACGACGGATCATTACTAATACATGGCACTTATAATTAATCTGCCGTAAGTGGCTGATATGTTTGTAGTTTATTGGTTTATTGATTTATTGGTTTATTGATTTATTGGTTTATTGATTTATTGATTTATTGGTTTATTGATTTATTGGTTTATTGATTTATTGGTTTATTGATTTATTGGTGTGTAATGTATGTTTGTCTCCTATAGGAGCAGAGTCATGGCCCCCTGGGGTATGTCTGAAGTATGTTGGAGGGGACCAGTTTGGTCATGTCAACATGGTGGTTGTGCGCTCATTAGAGCCCCAGGAGATGGCTGATGTCAGTGTGCAGATGCGCAGCCCTGTGGCCCCTGGCATGTACCAGGGTCAGTGGAGGATGTGCACAGCCACTGGACTCTTCTATGGGGGTAAGCCACTTAGCCTAACAACATACACACCACTGTTGTGCCTGTTATCACAGATGAATAAACTGTTATTGTTTAAACTTTTGTCCGTCACGTGATGGAGTTGGTGTAGTTGTCTAAGCTCCCGACTCCAGTCTACACATGCTCCCTGGCGACGGGGATTCAAGCCTATAAACAGTCCAACACTGTCAACCCGCAATTGATGATTGAAAAGACAAATACATATGAAATCCATATTGCAGGAATCACACAAATTTTCCTAGTGTTAAAGTTGTCTCTACAGATGTGATCTGTGTGGTTCAGTATAGGGATGGGACGATTACCGGTTTCACGGTAAACCACAATAAAAAGTCTGTACGGTTAGTATTACCGCTTAAAATTTAATTTTCATTAAAACCGTCTTTGATTACCGTGATTTTGAAAACTCACGGTAAATCCTGTCCAGCCAGAATCAGTCTGACGCAGGTGCGCGCATGCAATGTTTTTTTTTGCACGAGAAGTCAAGGCGGAAGGCAGTGACAGCGCTCAGGAGATTTTTCAGCCATCCTGGTCATATTTTGGCTATTACAAGACTCCTGAGGGCAATTTAATCGAGAATGGGCAACCTGTCTGCAGAGGAAAGTTGCTGCAAAAGGGGGAAACGTGTCAAATCTGTCATCTTCGTGACAATCAGCCACTGTTAATACAGCGAATGCATAAACTTTTAATTCAATACCAAAACTAACTTGGGCAAATAATTGAACAAACAATATTGATTCGAGATGGAATATTTAATTATCTCTCTTGTAATTAACGCAAAGTTTCCGGATTATAAGTTTAACAGCAAGTAGATTTGAGCCAAGACGAACGAACATGTTTAAAATATTAAGGGTGACATTTAAGGGATAATTTATTGTAGGCCTATTAATTCATAGTAAACTTATTACACATATTTTTATTTTTATAACAGAAATAATTTCAGGGACATAAAATATTGAATGTGATTAGTGTCCGCAGATCCTTAAAGTCTTAAATAGCCTTAATATCGTTTTCTAGAATTTACGGTCTAAAACTGTCTTTGAGTCTTAACTCTCATTTTCTAAAGTCTTAAACAATTGCGGCAGTCATGCTATTTTTGTTCCATTGTATTTTGTCGAAAGAAGCCATAAACGCTTTCTCTGTGCAACATTTTAGTTAGCAACAGCTGCCAAATAACAGTAATATCAGGTGATTGCTGGTGGCTCCATGAGTTCCCAGCAACACACTTACTTTGTTTGTTAGTTAGCCTAGTTTGAGTCTTGTTTATATTTAATATACTTAGCAAATATATAAAATATATTTTATTTGTGTCCTTACAGTTTTGTTTACTAAAACATATTACTTGTGATTAGTACCTATTAGATTGCACATTTTTCAGCCTACCTCAAAGCAACGATAACAACCCACTCTCATTGAGCAGTTCATCTCCACGTTCTCATTCTGTGTTTCATTAGCGCAAGAGTAGCGGGGCCATGTATTACTTTGGAACATTTCTTTCTACCGACTCAAGAGCCAGGCATCGTGGAGTTACTTTAATTCAGTAGTTTGTTTGAACTGCTGGTCGCGATGCTACAGCAGACTTAAGCACAGTCTATCGTGCGCACAAAAATGCAGCAGGCAAAATAGAACATAAGATACGTTTAGACGTGTTAATTTGTTTCATATAAATAATGAATAAATAATATAAATTATGAATAATTCAAAGACATTGCTCTCTAACCCAGGGCTGCTGACAGGAATCTGTGGGCCCGGGACAAACTCCACATTTTGGGCCCCCCGTTAAAAAAAATGACTGTGCAAAAACAAAATTTGGGGCCCCCTTCAGGACTGGGCCCGGGACAATATACCCGGTTGTCCCCCCCTGTCAGCTGCCCTGCTCTAACCAAATCCAAACATTCTAACGATATGTGTGCTGGTCTTCCTCAACAAAGTCAGACAATGCATTCCAACGCAGGCGAATCTCAGTACACATCTGTTGCTCCAGACATCCGAAAAAACAATCTTCACTAACACACGGTCAACTCCATTCCGTCATCTGAGAGATTCAAAGCAGCAGCTAATGGGAACCATCCACTGAGAGTCACAGTATACTGGCACAGGTTTCAAGCCACCATGTAAGTTATAAGGCAAAAAATATTCTTGCCAGCAACTGGTAGTCTACCAAATATCAGGAATAGGACTGTTTTTTATAGTATACATGTCCTTCTCAAGAAATTAGCATATTGTGATAAAGTTCATTATTTTCCATAATGTAATGATGGAAAATACATTATGGAAAATAAGGAACTTTATCACAATATGCTAATTTCTTGAAGGACCTGTATATAGTTTATTGACCATACTCTGTTTGCCATCACAATAAATCAAATGATTAGCAATGAATGTAATGTATGTGTTACATGAATATGCTATTACAACAGAGTCAAATTCAGAGCATAGGGGAGAAATCATCCTGTTAACTAGACCTTTCGTTTATTTCAGCAGTAGGTAAAGCTATTGTCTAATTCTTACAAGATTATCAGTCATCAATTTATGGGGAATTCATAATGATATCACATCGGAGAGTAGGCTTTAGTATTAAATGGTAGACTATAGTAAAATAAAAAGTGCTTATAGCTGCTAATTGTATTTGTTGTTTGTTGATTTCCAAGTATAAATCTTGTGGAAATGTTTTTAGTGTGTGTGTATCAGTTTTTTTACATTTCCATCTCAGCTTAACAAAACCGTGATAATATTGATAATCGTGATAACTTTGTTCACTATAACCGTAATATGAAATTTTCATACCGTCCCATCCCTAGTTCAGTATTAATGTTGGTGTCTCTAAAGCTTTGATCTGTGTGGTTCAGTATTAATGTTGGTGTCTCTAAAGCTTTGATCTGTGTGGTTCAGTATTAATGTTGGTGTCTCTAAAGCTTTGATCTGTGTGGTTCAGTATTAATGTTGGTGTCTCTAAAGCTTTGATCTGTGTGGTTCAATATTAATGTTGGTGTCTCTAAAGCTTTGATCTGTGTGGTTCTGTATTAATGTTGGTGTCTCTAAAGCTTTGATCTGTGTTGTTAATAATTTGGAACACAGTGTAATACTTATGCAAATTATATTTTACACAGATTTTCCTAAATAGTCAATGCAAATGACAGTCAGTATAATTTTCACATCACCAACCGTTAGGATAGAAGTTAAATTTCATTGAACACACCACCAAATGAAAAATAAATATATATTAATAAATATACTGAAATCAAAAGCTATTTCAGTCAAACACATCTTAACAGGGCAAGTTACATGTTAACATAAGATGCCTTCTTTGAAATCACCTTCACAGTTCTTGCATCCATTGAACTTGTGAGTTTATGGAGAGTTTCTGCTTGAATTTCTTTGCAGGATGTTAGAATAGCCTCCCAGAGCTGCTGTTTTGATGGAAACTGCCTCCTACCCTCAGATCTTTGCTTGAGGATGCTCCAAAGGTTCTCAATAGTGTTGAGGTCAGGGGAGGATGGGGGCCACACCATGAGTTTCTCTCCTTTTTATGTCCATAACAGCCAATGACACAGAGGTATTCTTTGCAACATGAGATAATACGTTTTGCTACGGAAGGCACGGTTTGTCTTTTTCTATCATGGAAGAAAGTGGTCAGACAGAAACTATATATACTTTGCTGAGGTTATTGTCACACTTTTAGGGAACCGAAAGGGGCCTACCAGGTTTCTCCCCAGGATTCCTGCCCAAAACAAGACTCTGCCACCTCCTTGCAGATGTCGTAGCCTTATTGGAACATGGTGACCATCCACCAACCATCCACTACTCCATCCATCTGGACCATCCAGGGTTGCATGGCACTCATCATTAAACAAGACTGTTTGAAAATTAGTCTTCATGTATTTCTTGGCCCACTGCAACCTTTTCTGCTTGTAAGCATTGGTTAGGGATGGCCCAATAGTAGGTTTATGCACAACTGCAAGCCTTTGGAGGATTCTACACTTTGAGGTTTGCGGGACTCCAGAGGCACCAACAGCTTCAAATACCTGTTTACTGCTTTGTAATGTCATTTTAGCAGCTGCTCTCTTAATCTAATGAATTTTCCTGGCAGTAACCTTCCTCATTATGCCTTTATTTGCACGAACCAGTAGTAGAGAGATCCTTTTTCTTTCCCATATTGCTTAAAACCTGTGGCCTGCTTAATAATGTGGAACATCCTTCTTAAGTAGTTTTTCTTTTATTGGGCTCACCTGGCAAACTAATTATCACATGTGTCTGAGATTCATTTCAGTGATCCAAAGAGCCCGTAGACACAATACCATCCATGAGTTTAAATTGAAAATCAAAATATTTAATGATTCATGTAATAATAATAATTTGGAACGCGGTGTAATTGTGGTGTCTCTGTAGCTTTGATCTGGATGGTCCAGTATTAATGTTGCTGTTTCTACAGATGTCATCTGGGTGATCCTCAGTGTCGAGGTAGGAGGCCTCTTGGGCGTGACACAGCAGCTCTCCTCCTTCCAGGCTGAATTCAACACCCAGCCTGCCCGAAATGTTGAGGGAGACTACAACCCCTTCGCTTCTCCACAGAAACTTGTCGGCAGCCACGACAATAGTCACCATGACGATAGCGGCCTCAAAGACCCGGCGGATGCCTGGGAAGGTGGGCCGGACCAAATGCAGCAAGAACAAAATGGACTGTCACACAACTCTGTGAATATAGCAACAAATGGTCTCCAAAGCAACCTATCAGTAGTGACATACAGTCAGGTAAGAACTATGTAGAGCAACAGTATCTCTTCAATATCTATGAACGTCCACAGCTTATTTGAAATGTTTACTGTTTAAAATACAGCTATTCCATGTATTTATATAGTGAAGTGTACACACACACACACACACACACACACACACACACACACACACACACACACACGAAAGGGGCAAAATTAGCATAGCGCTGCCCGTGACTTGGGATAGATAAATCTGATTATCTATCCTGCCCTGTCACTCTCCAGTGACTCTTTGTTTTCAGATCGGGCTCCATATAGTCGGTGAACATAATCATCCTGTGCATGATCCGACTAAAGGCTTCCGTATTGGGTGAGCCGTGCAAAAACAATTGGCCGGTGGGTGCTGTGGTTGGATGAACCACGTGCGCGCCCCTCGTCATCCCACAGATCTGTCCAAGGAGTTGCGGAGCTGCCGACAAGGCAGGATCAGAGAGGGAATTGGGAAGGGAGGAACATTGGGTAAAATCACAAAAGAAAATGAAAAAAGACATGCAAACTGAAGCTAATTTATTAATAAATAAAACATCTGCTGTAAGACACGCAATTGTCTGCTGTAGCTTACACATGCATCTCAATCACAGAGGACACCTTTACAGAATCAGAACACCAAATTGAATGTGGTGGAACAGCAGTGTCGTTCATCAGGCCCAGGCTAGGTACACATCCATCACTATTTGAGCTTATGTGTTCCTCTGCTTAGTCTGGAACAATCCATTGAAGTCCCATTAAATGGCAGGTGGTATGTCAAAATGTCAATTTGTTTTCCCCACAGGGTATTCATGGACCCTATCCTTTTGGTCAGTCTTAAAGCATGGGAAACATGGTCACAACCAGGCCACACTGTTCCTGGACTCACACCAACTAATGAGGGCGGAGGCTTGTGGCTGTTGGAGCATCCTGTGATTCAAACAAACACTTATGCAAAGTCTCGTCTCCACTTTACCGCAACACAAACAGAATCCAGAAGACAAAGCTGCTCTGTTGTTTCCCAACATACGACTCAACCAACAATTTCCCATGTCCAGTGTATGCATGTGTGAATGCTAAGTTAAAAATGAGTGCTACACAACTTTTGAAAAGAAATTGGATACAATTATTTTTTTCTGATCTTTAGTTTTTTTTAGTTGTCGTGTTGGAATGCAGGCGAGACTACAGTGATTTACAGGAGTGAGTTTCTGTGTGTGCGTTTGCATTATTGTCTGTGTGTGTGTGTGTGTGTGTGTGTGTGTATGTGTGTGTGTTGAGCAACCTGAAAGAGACTAGGGAGGAAAAGCCATTCATTTTGAGTACTGAACCCCTAGTTCCAAAACTGACTTCTAATTACATATCCAAATTCACAGTGTATACTATTTAAACACAGGAGAATTACTCATCAAATTCAGCAGCCTGAAATGCATGTATTGTTGTTGATGTTTTTCTGGTAACATCGAAGGAAGAACAGCGTATTCCCATGCAAATCTTGGTTTCTATTAGCTGTAGCTTCATGTTTGACATTATTTTCGGTTGGTGCGGTTACTATGAAGTTACAGCACATTCATCCACTAGAGGGCGGTGTTCATCAACATTGCAGTTTCTGACACCTGTCTAACTGAAAGGACACTACTAACTTGGGTCAGTAACTGGAAAGTAGGATATATCACCACCTTGCAGGTTTCCTTTGGTTCAATTTGATTTTATATGGCTTCACATTTTTCTGTCGGCGAGGTTGCAAAAGTCTACAATGTCAATGCAGTGGCATGTCTTGCTTTTATAAAAATTGATTTGAATGTACTTGCTGAATGTAGAGCTATGTTGTTCTGAAGCATATTTGTTTAATCTGCTCAATGATCTTACACATTTGCCTTTTCTTTTTAAATGCACAGCTTGATTATAGATGTTTTCTCTTTAGAAAATCCAAACATTGATGATAGTTTATTTCTTAGCCCTGTAAATTGTGTCTGTTTTCGGAGGCAAATTCGGAAAACACAATTAGTATCATCTTGCTAAAACATTAAAATGTTGAAACATTTAGATTAGTAGAGTATGTGAATTTATTAGCCCCTTAAGAGTCTATATAAGGAATGTACTTGCACGAACTGGCTAATCTTTCTGAAAACATAACAAATTTTAGTATCACTCCATATGAGGGCCGGTTAACGTTATGCTTCAGTTTAATACCTAGAAGCCTACATTTTATTTCCTCTTACTTTGTAATTTTTCCATGTGTTCAGAACCTAGCCTGCAAAATTTCCATTTTGAAATATTTACTTTACACTGGGCAACTAACAACGTTTGCCCCAAGGACACACAATATCCCATTTGTAGCAACCCACACCCATCACAGACCATCTTTTTCAGTTATAGTTTGTCATCAAGGCTTCTGGTAATACCTTGGATGTTGATCAATTTGCTTGTTTTTTTAAATTGATGAAGAAAGGTAATGGCAGAAACATTGCTTCTTATTGTAAAATAACACTTCCCTCTGATCTCCCCTGCGCCTCCCAAATGACCCCATTTTCCCTATCTAGTGCACTAACTAGGGAACAGGAGCCGATTTGAAACACATGCTTATTTTAATCTTTTTTGTTTACAGTCAGATGTACTTAATGTACGTAGTTATACGTTTGCTTCTTTTTTTCTGGTCGATTTATACATTTTTCTTCTGTAAAGCTTTCAGGGGTGGTGAATGGATAACTTAAGCTCTAGAGTTTTACAGAAGTTATGATACACAGTAAAGAGTCAGAGCAAAAAAAATTAAAGCCTTTTACCTGTATGTTTGGATGAATGTTTGTATGATTAAATTATCACTGAAAACTAAAAGAATGACAATACGTCATTGTCTTTATTTTGCAATTTACATGTTTAAACAAATTTCTTCTTTAAGGATCGGAAGACTAGAAAGTTAGATTATACACATTTGAGATTAAAGATGTCGTTAGAGCACAGGTTTTTAGGGGGAAGTCAAAAACTTTCTGTGCTTGGAAGAAAGTTTCAGCCAGCAAGGCGACTAGGTTTTGGCCTAAAATGACCTGGTAGAAGCATTTAGAGCATCCAAGTGCCAATGTCATTTAGCGAAATCCAAGCATGTTAGAAACATTTGGTTTTGTACTGAACGTGGTACTCGAGATTGTCTGACTCAAATATAAAAATGTGTATGAGGGCAAGATGCACTTATGTCCACTAGCAGGCAGGTTTACCAGGGTTGCATTTCTTAATTATTATAACATTTTGTCCCTGTAAGTCAATTTTAGATTGCTGATTACCAATCACAATTAAAATAACATTTGTTTTCTTAATATGTCAATGTTATATTTCAATTTTTATAGTTGTAAGGTATTCAATTGTAAAGACACCTGCGTCTCAGTTGATTTCTCCATATAAATAAATGTAAATCTGGCAAACAGCACCCAAAATAACATGTGGAACACAACCAGTGTTAATGGAACACAACCAATATTTCTATATGTGCTTTTTCATGTAGTCTCATGGCTGTCAGCCAATTAGCATTAAAAACCACAGGTTTATAATAACATGTTAAGCCTACAGTATGTGTCAATAGAGTATTTTATGTTAAGAGCATTGTTCAATGATAGAATTACACTTCATCTTAGCTCAGGGACTTGATCTGGTAACGTTTTGGTTACTGAGCCTCTAACCGCTAGATACATCAAGAAGCCGTGGCTTACGGAAGTAATAAGGTGCTGCCGATGGTAAAGTGGATAGTCAGACGAGGACATCTTGTCATGTCACTCTCTAAAGACTCCTTGTATGTACAGTGTACACCGCTAATAAGTCACCTTTGGTAAATATGGTGGAATTTTTTTTAAAATTGTTTCTCTGCTCAATCTTCCATTCAATATATTGAGAAAAATCGAACCTTTTGGTGAGGTAATACAATTGGGAAAAAATGTTGTTTTGTTATAAAACACTTTTTTCAAATATAAGTGTGCAACAATATAGACACATCCTATATTGCACACATCCAATATAGACACAATATAGACACATCCACAACAATAAACGACCATAGTTTTGCTAAACTAATAACACACAAACAATTATACATTTTGATGTCAGCAGTTAACAAATCTGTGAATGATCTACACAAAAGAAGATACACCTAACCCTGTGTAATAACCTGGATGCAGTCTCACCATTAAAAACTAAACAAATCCGCAACAAGAAAGCTGCTCTCTGGTATTCAGTAAAACACCATAACCCTAAAGCAAGCCTCCAGAAGATTAGAGCGGAAATGGCGTTCTACCAAGTTGGAAGTGCACTGCTCAAAAAAATTTAGGGAACACGCAATCATTACAGTAGAACACCATGTCAATTAAACTTCAGGGATATCAGAAAGTCCAGTTAGGAAGCATAAGCGATTGTGAATCAATGTCACCTATGCAAATGAAAGTGACAACAGGTGCACTGGAAAGATAACAGCAAGACAACCCCCAAAAAGGGGAATAATTTTGAAGTTAGTGGCCATGCTCTCCTTATCCTTCCTTACTGATGCTTCTTCAGTTTTATTGTTTTGCTACTGCTATCATGAGGCGTCCGTGCAGTCCATTCAGGTTGCACAGGTAGTCCAGCTCCTCCTGGATGGCACATATGTGCCGTCACAAGAAGGTTTGTTGTGTCTCCCAGTACAGTCTCAAGAGCATGGAGGAGATACCAGGAGACAGGCCATTACACAAGGAGATCTGGACAGGGCCGTAGAATAGCATCAACCCAGAATCAGGACCGGTATCTGCTCCTTTGTGCGAGAAGGAACAGGGGGAGCAGGGGGAACAGGAGGAACAGGAGGAACAGGGGGAGCAGGAGGAACAGAGGGAACAGGAGGAACAGGGGGAGCAGGAGGAACAGGGGGAGCAGGGGGAGCACTGCCAGAGCCCTACAAAATGACCTCCAGCTACCTACTGGTGTGCATTTTTCTGACCAAACTGTTGGAAACAGACGCAATGAGGGTGGAGTAAGGGCCCAACGTCCTCTAGTGGGACCTGTGCTCACAGCTCAACAATGTGCAGCTCGACTGGCATTTGCCAGAGAACACGAGAATTGGCAGGTCCGCCATTGGCGCAGCATTCTCTTCACAGATGAGAGCAGTTTCACACTGAGCACGTGACAGATGTGGAAATAAACGTGAAAGAATCTGCAGACGCCGTGGTGAACACTATGCTGCCTGCAACATCATGCAGCCATTTTCAAGTTAAAATTGATTGGTCAGTTGACAGTCAGACTTGTAGTTGGAAGGTTGCCAATTTGATTCCCGACTGTGCCAAAAGAAGGTTAGGTTTGCACTGTAAGTTACCATGGCAATGTAATCCGGTAACAGGTGAACCACAACCTCAACTTGAAGATTTAATTTCTTCCCCTCTCAATTCCTGCTAACCCTGCCTTGTCAGCAGCTCCCCAACTACTTGGACAGATCTGTGAAATGGTGAAGGGCGCACACATGGTTTATCCAACCACGTCACTCAGCCACCAATTATTTTCGTACTGCTCATCTAACACAGAATCATTTACGATTGTCTAGGAGATGAGGACTAGGTCTTTGACAAGCCCATTGTGGAAAACAAATGCTATGGAATGAACTTCAGACTGAATAATGGAGTGAAGCAGAAATTTCAGTTCTGAATATCAGGCTAAACAACACCTCCAGTCTTGTGTCAATGTTTGGTCTCCAGCTTACTCCTGACTCCAGAATCCAATCAGCTTTTGGACAAGTTATTTGGCTAAGTGGATCACATGCTTATTCCACTCCTCATTTTGAATATTTACATAATTTATTCAATATAGACAAGAATAATACAATGATTATGCATTATTAACATACAGTAGGCAGACTTTGTTTGTCTATTGTTTTGACCTAGTTAAAGATCAGATCAAATTGTATGACCAATTTATGCAGAAATCCAGATAATACCAAATGGTTCACATACTTTTTCTTGTCACTGTACATCACAAATTCATAGGTTGCTTTCTGCTATTATAAAATGTTTACCAACATTAGAAGATCAGTTATAGGAAACATTTTTCATACCCAAGCTTTATGGAATGCCACAACTTTTACCCAGTCAGCTGCCAGGGCTTGAATAACCCAGGTCTTAATTATGAATCTCTTGCTTAGAGTAATTTTGCGGTAACTATACAGTGCATACAGTCATATGTTTATCCAGATTTATTCACAAACATCATATTGTTTACAGGAAGTGATAAGCAGCTTATAGCCATTAAAACATACATATATAAACTTAACCTTTTCTCTATGTATTTCAATGTCTCCAAATCAAAGGTTCTAAACAACTGACACTGTTTTTGTTCAGGGTACTACTCAACTATAACAGATTGATTTTCCAGCAACAAATGTAACAGAGGCTCATTCATAAATTAATCCCAACCATCAGTTACCTTGTGGGTGACTACACATAGCATTGATGTACGTAGTATTTGGCATGGTACAATTAAATACGGAAAGGGCAATTATATTTATGAATAGTCAATAGATATCCAGTTAGAACAGGATAAAACCACCATTATTAGAAGCTAACACTACATAAGCCAGGAAAGAAAGTAAGTAGCTCTACTTAATCCAATGACAGCAATGAGACTGAAACAGAAAGCAATTCATTTTTTTATTTTCTATTTCACATATTGTAATACAGTCATTCTTTCCAAAGTTTTAACTGATATAAACGATGATGTTACATTGACATTTTCTGTAAACAGCAGTTGACCTGACCTCTGCATGTTACAAAGTGAAACATTTTTCAACATTTAATACAGGATTATAATATATTTGAATTAATTACTGATTTAAAATTATAAACATACGTCAATATGCCGGGTGCAAATGATTCAGCCCTAAATCCCATTAAATACGTTCTGAGGGAACTATTTTGTAAAAGCGAAATATGTTAAATATGAATGTATGAGAGGGTCAATTACGTTTGTAGGGAACTAAATTGAACACTCGAATAACGTAAAATATGAACATATGAAAATCATGACGTAGCATGTAAATAGCGAAGGTGGGATGGTGGGATGGTGGGGGATGGTGGACGACCGTATAAATCCATGACTGGCATGCTAGTGTTCGCGAGTTCAAATCCAGACTGGCAGTTTGTGTGTGTTTTGTTCTACATTGCATGCGTCATGCACACAGATGATTGTCGTTTTTATGTAATGTTAACCCTAACCTTAACCTCAGTGACGTCATATCTAACCTCAACCATTAGTAACCTAATGCCTAACCTTAACCGTTAGTATCCTCATACCTAACCTTAACTGTTAATGTTGCAATAATTTAGAACGCTATGGAATTTATGGAATGTTCTCGCATACATCCGCTAAACAAAATGTACAGGGGCAACGTAATAGAATTACAAATATAGCCTAATAACGAAACGTGCAGTTCAAACGTAAAAAAACCTAAATATGTTGGCATATAACGTAATTCAGGTTTTCAAAATAGTTTCCTGAGAACGTAATTTGGGAGAAATTCTGAGATGTACGGTTGAAATGATTGGGCACCCTTTAGGATCCCTGTTAAAAGATGATTACTAAGGCACATTAAGGTGGATTGACTCATTATGGCAGAGGTCCTCAAACCCTTCCATGGAGGCCCTAGTGTATGCAGGATTTTGCTTTTACCTTGTACAAGCCTGATGGAGTAGCTCACTAATTGGTTAGGATCTCCCCTTACCTGGCAGTCCAGGTCCTAATTATGCTCTAATTGAAGGGAAAGACCAAAAACCAGCATACACTAGGCCCTCCATGGAAGGGTTTGAGGACCACTGCATTATGGCATCAGTTAGTCAGGTAAAGTCAATTCGAGTGTTTATTTATTATTATTCTGTAGTACCTGATATCAACAACCATAGGCCCCTCTAAGCAGATGTTTGAGGTGTTGAAAAAGAAGATACTTGATGTTCACAAAACAGGAGAATGCTATCAAACAATCTCTCAATGCCTTCAGCTGCCAATTTTAAATGCCAGAAACATTGTCAAGAAGTGTAAGTTAAATGGAACTATTAATTTTAAAGCATGATGTAAGACCAAGACAAATATCACACAGACCTGCCTGAAAACTGGTGAGATTGAAACATCAGATCCCCACAGGTCAATTGCAAAGGACCTGCAGAACAGTTTAACTGACACTGGAGTTGTTGTTCACAGGTGAGGTTTTATAAAAAGGTTTGGAGTGAAGCATTTCAAGAAAGGATTGCTGTGTCAACTCTTAAGCCTGTGGTGGGTCAATTGTCAGGACACTGAACCCGAAAAGATGTTAGCTGTTTCAGCAAGACAATGATCCAAAATATACCTCAAAATCAACCACAAAATATTTACAAGAATGAAGGACAAAAGTTTTGGAATGTCCATGTCAGTACACTGGAGACCCAAGACATTTTCTGGGCTGGAAGAGTTCGGCAATGGGAAAGAAATTCGGGAAAAAAGGAAAATTTAGCAAACACACATTTTAATTTTGATTCTTTGGAATTAGCATATGTTATTACTTTAAACACATTTGCAGATAGGTGTCATGTTTCACTTTGTACCATTGTAGATGTCAGGTAAAATTCTGATCACAGAAATTGTTTTTTTCCCCTAGGGGTAACCAAACATTTGAATACAACTGTATATATGAATATTTTGTACTGTTATTGTTTAAGTTATACTATCTGTTGTTTTGTCTATTAATCTTCTGTACTGTGTCATGTGTTTTAAGGTTTCAGTGGACCTTAGGAATAGTCAGTGCTACATGTGCAATATTTTATCAAGATCCTATTAAAAAAGAAACTGGAGCATTAGATGGACAGGTTTTTCAGTTTAAAGAGGTGTTGATTTACAACCAGAAACCCTGCTG
This sequence comes from Umbra pygmaea, assembly GCA_016801145.1. NCBI lineage: Eukaryota > Metazoa > Chordata > Actinopteri > Esociformes > Umbridae > Umbra > Umbra pygmaea. Next base: position 30,907 of record JACXGM010000299.1, read on the forward strand.
GGCTAACTGACCAAAAGCAGTAATGCTTGTCAAGTGGAAGAGTCTCCTGGGCTTCAGATATGCATTTTCTTATCGCCTTACTATATAAACACAGGGAACTCTGCTTGTTTATATTTAATATATTTAATGCCCCATCCCTGCTCATGTTCAAAATGCATCTCAAAACATTTCTTTTCATTAAGTCTTTTGACCCCTAACCCCCCCCCCCATTTGCTAAGCGACCCTGGATACTATATAAGTCCAAGTTATTATTATCATTATTGTCATTGAGGATGAGCATTATATTTATCTCAGAAATCATCCACAAGAAAACCCCTTTAAGCTCACGACATGATTATATCAGTGACGATAGAAGTATAATTTATTGCAGAGCACAGCCTATTGAACATACAGTATGCATCAACAAATTTCTGGACAGGTTAAGGTATTATATTTTTTAAATTTTATTCAAAAGACAGGAGGATGCATAGGCTGTGGAGACATTGATGCAGAGGGAGACAGGGAACAAGGGCACAGACGGCGGCTTGAAGCTCAGTCGCCGGGGGCACACTTTAGATATCAGATGTGTTTGTCAACTTAGTCTTCCAAGATGATTCATTGTTGGCACATTGTTGCTCTTTCAAATACTTGTACAGAACTGGACAAACATTGCTTTTTTGTTTAAACAAACATTTGCACTCACTCTCTGACCATGTAAATGTTAAACAAGTTCTCTGAGCATTTAAATAATGCATTTCACCTTTACTGTGACAAACCTTGTGACATCTTGAAAACATATTTTTCTTTTAAGTCCAGCTTTTGCACACCCATAAGTTCATACATTTGCATGTTATATTTAACTTTGAATGTCTGCATTGCCAAATGCCATTTTTTCCTGGAAACTCCTCATCTTCACCACAGATGTAGTTGGCAAGTAGCCATATCAGACAAAGTAAAAGGGTTTCATTACTTACTTTAGATGCTCTAAAGATTTGGAATGAATCAAGGAAGTACTTAATATCAAGGAAGTGGATTGTAGGGAAATTCCCAATATGTACCTTGTAAGTTGTTTCCTGGCAGCAAAATGATTCTGCGTTACTTTTCTGTTGGGCTACCTCTACTCTCCATAAAGAATGTTCCTCAGCTGTGGTGTCCTGATCTTAAACCATTACTCCATAAAAAATGTTCATCAGGCCGTGGTAACCTGATCTTAAATCATTACTCCATAACGATGGTTCATCAGGCCGTGGTATCCTGATCTTAAACCATTACTCCATAAAGAATGTTCCTCAGGCCGTGGTATCCTGATCTTAAACCATTACTCCATAAAGAATGTTCATCAGGCCGTGGTATCCTGATCTTAAACCATTACTCCATAAAGAATGTTCCTCAGCCATGGTATGCTGATCTTAGACCATTACTCCATAAAAAATGTTCCTCAGGCCTTGATATCCTGATCTTAAACCATTACTCAATAAAGAATGTTCCTCAGGCCGTGGTATCCTGATCTTAAACCATTACTCCATAAAGAATGTTCATCAGGCCGTGGTATCCTGATATTAAACCATTACTCCATAAAGAATGTTCATCAGGCCGTGGTATCCTATTCTTAAACCATTACTCCATAAAGAATGTTCCTCAGCCATGGTATGCTGATCTTAAACCATTACTCCATAAAGAATGTTCCTCAGGCCTTGATATCCTGATCTTAAACCATTACTCCATAAAGATTGTTCCTCAGGCTGCGGTATCCTGATCTTAAACCAATATTCCATAAAAAATGTTCCACAGGCCGTGGTATCCTGATCTTAAACCATTACTCCATAACGAATGTTCCTCAGGCTGTGGTGTCCTGATCTTAAACCATTACTCCATAAAGAATGTTCATCAGGCCGTGGTATCCTGATCTTAAACCATTACTCCATAAAGAATGTTCCTCAGGCCGTGGTATCCTGATCTTAAACCATTATTCCATTAAAAAAAGTTCCTCAGGCCGTGGTATCCTGATCTTAAACCATTACTCCATTAAGAATGTTCATCAGACCATGGTTTCCTGATCTTAAACCATTACTCCATAAAGAATGTTCCTCAGGCCGTGGTATCCTGATCTTAAACCATTACTCCATAAAGAATGTTCCTCAGGCCTTGATATCCTGATCTTAAACCATTACTCCATAAAGATTGTTCCTCAGCCCGTAGTATCCTGATCTTAAACCATTACTCCATAAAGAATGTTACTCAGTCGTGATATCCTGCAGATATGGTTTGTTGTTCTCCTTTAATTCTCTTCAAAACCTTTTCTTCGACTGGTCCTGGTAAAAAAGGCACTATAATTTAGTATATAAAGAGTTAATGGCCTGATGCCAGTTATTTACATTTTTTTTAAATGTAGATGGATTTCTACAGCAAAAGAAAGATTACAGTATTTTTTAGAAAGATAGCTAAGCCATCAACTTTTCTCTTTCTGTCAGCTCTAACCACATTATCACCATAAAGATAAATATCAGAGTTGATGGTGTCTTCTTTCCTCCAACTTTATGTCATGATAAATGGATTCGCCTGAATGATCCAAATATTTACAGACTGGAAATTAAGCACCTGCATTGCTCTTTGCTAATTTTAAAGTCCGAAGGAAAGTCTAAATACATTTTTGTAATAATAAAAACTAAGATTTACAGAAGTTCAATACAATGTGTCATTATATAAAATGATTTTAGTAATACATACTCTGGATTATTTTAAAAGTGCTACTAATAGAATCATCTCAATTCCTCATTAGTCTAAATTCTAGACAGTATTTGACAAAATCAGTTTGCTCCCAATAATATTGGAATAAGTCATGTTAATACTGTACATATCAGACCCATTCCTGAAAGTGTAAACCCTTCCACAAACAAAATGTAAAACAAGCTGAAATGTTCTTTTATGACCTCACCAAAGCTAAATCACTCCTTGACCACCAAATCTGTTTTTACAAAAGCCATTAATGGTTTTCTGACTTAATCTGTTTCAAAAACTGTATTTTGAATTAAAGAGGTCAGTCCACATAGACAAAGGATATCAAGAATCTAGAAATAGTTTTTGTGGAGTCTAGGTTCCTCTGAAATTCTCTTTTAAAAACACATGTATTAGGGGTTTAAAAATTTATTTGATGATTGTACAGGCATTTGTACTATTGTTTTATACATTGCTTATATGGGTGCCCATAATTTTGGACCTGCCACGTTTGTTCAACTAAATTGGCCGACCTTTACATTTTGAAATGCAAAAGTCTTTAAAATATAAAAAAGTCTTACTATACTGCTTATGTAAGTGCCATTAAAAAGAACACAACACATGGAATAGTTCAAACCTCAAACCAACTGCCCTTTACGCTATGTAGCCTACATTTTTCGAAAACTACAAAAACGATGTTTTAGGACTAGGAAACGTTAGGAACTAGTATAGTATTGGATCCAGGGGTTGAAAACATCAACTTCAAAAATAATACGGGCAATAATAGAATAGCAAAATCAACAATTCACAAAATCTACGAGCAACAAATGCATATTATTGACAAATTAATAATGTGTATTTTCGTAAATAGGTTCCTGTTTTCAGTAAAAACAAATAGGCCTATTATTTTTTTATAAAGGCCTACGGAAAATTCAGGCCGACGGGACAAATGAATGGAAGTTACATAGTGCAACTCCCATTTGATTTGAATGCCTAGCCCGGGACTTAAACCAGCAACCCTACAGGTCCAGGGTCCAGGTCCAGTCAATCATCACAGGGCTTGCGTGTGTGTGTGTGTTTTCATGGGTGTGTCTGAGATGTCATTAAGGTGTTGTACCTGTGCAAACAGTGATACACAGACATACTGTACAACTACGACAACAGTGTAGCGATCCAAATAATATCCAGGTGTGGTTTTGCTTTTATAGATCATGTTTCTTCTCCATTGTTGAAGAGACTGGGAAAAACTATATCCAGGAAAATGATATAGAAATATTTATTTGATGTAAATGTGGATTTTCCAAAACATTTTCTTAATGTTCACAAATATAATATTTCTAACATTTGTACTGTATTTTAGTGCTAGGAAGGATTGTTATAATATTTTTCTTAGCTGTCCATGTGGGGAACCCCTAAAATCACTTATATTTTCTTTGGATAATTGCTTATTTGATAGACAAATAAGGTGTTACCTCGCCGTATAGCCAGTTTCTTTAGGCCCTATGTAAATGTTCCCGATCTGCCAAGTCAACCTTTTCAATACCCTATACGCACAAAACGTTTGAATTATGTCATAAATACGTCTTTTGAATACAAGTTGAAAATACGTCTTTCAAATTATTGTGCTCGCTGGGTAGGTTACCACCTCGTGCCTTTTGACTTTAAAATGTATATGCGACTGTAGGCATATAGTTAAAAATGAATATCAGCTATTGTGTTTTTAGAAATTTCAATAAACATAATGTGTAGATGTACAGAGCATACTAGGAAAGACTAGGCTATTTAACTGTTATAACAGCCTACATGTTTTCAGGCTGGAAAAAAATCGAAATGAAAAGTACTGTATATAGGCGCATTTGCAGCGCATTTGCTACGCTGGGAGGAAAGCAACAGATGTTGTCACAGTCTCGTGCACCTGTAGCTGGGTTGTACCACATTCATCATCATCATCATCATCATGCTCTTGATTATAAATATGACCTGAAGTCACATCGAATCAACCATTCCTACGCACACGCATGCGTCGGCACACACCCTTCTCTAGCATTAATGTGTCAGAACTGTGAGGACTTCACAGATAAGGCTGGCCGGCAATGACCAACCATCTCGCATCACACTCTACAGTGCTCCGCCTCCGACCACCTGTTTGAGACAGGATTCCATTCTGACTGATCCCATGTTATGCTACAACCTGAGAAAAACAACAGCAAATCAGAGAGCATGTAACTCGTAGAACCATCCTTAAAGAAACGAGCGTGTTACTTGAGATTCTGCCTACAAGTATTTAGACTGACCGACAAGAAGACAGATATCCAGAGTGACAGTCTAGTAGATGTGACAACATCAGCGTCCTGCACTTCTGACCAGGTATGTGTATGGGCAGACCTGGGTTTGGGATGTAGAATCCGGAATTGATATTAAGTTGAAGGCTTCAGGATAACAAGTGATTTTCCTCTTTTGCAATGACAATATTTGCTGTGATTGTATTAAAATTAATTAAGCTAGAGATGGTTTTACTTCAACAAATGTAATATTTTGGTAGAGTATGGTATGAACATTGAGGTTAAGGTTAATCGAGATTGTGGTTTGCTATTCATGATGATTGTTCAAGGATAAGGATGACTTTAGATCAGGGGTGGGCAACTATTTTTGCTTGAGGGCCACATTGAGCATTTGAAACCAAGTGAAGGGCCGCATTTTATAGTGATGCATGAACAATAGGAAATGTTATTTCATTAAATTAACCTTGCCCTATACACAGTTAGGTGCGTATCCTACAGAAAATAAATGTTTTTTTTTACACCAGCAAATCATGACAGTCAAAGTCAGTCAAAGTCAAAGTTGTTTATTTATCATATGCATCGAATAACATACATCCTCCTATGCAGAGAAATTCTTTTGACATGGCACGGTGATTCTATGCAGTGGGCTTAAAAACAAGAATTACAACAATATGAGAATTTTTAAATAATAATAGAATTTTAAAATAATAATAAGCAGAGCCATTGTCCATGCGACCATCCTCTACCGCGCACAGTCCACAACAGCAGAAATGGACAGTGCCGGCCCAAGCCTTTTGGGGGCCCTAAGCAGAATTTAATTTCAGGGCCCCCTCCTACCACGCAGAGTCACCTGTGCACTCTATTGGCCACCAGGGGGCCACCAGGGGGCCCCAAGCAGCTGCTTAGTTCGGTTATGCCTAGGGCCGGCCCTGCATAGGGAAATTAATTTGAGTCAAAAATCGTTTTTCCCCCATGTTGACTCTTGGCTACAAGAATAAATCAAACCCAAACATTTGTGACAATTGTATGCATGATTTCATATAGAGCCAAAAAATACAAAATTGCATTTATTGTAAAATACTTGTAAACCATGATGAACATCACTGTAAAATCCAAACTGGCATGCCCCCAGGTCTTGAGAAACAGTATGACTAAGTTTGAGGGACATATAATTAAGTAAATTAAACACTGTGACTGTATGTACAGTAGCCTACATATATTTACTATTTCTCTATACATAAAAAAAACAGCTTTCCCGAACCCCCCCAAATAACCTGTTGTAGTGCCAGGTGATGTCCTACCTCTTTGCAGAAATGGTATTTTGTCATTTTTACTTCCTGATTTCTGTCTGTAATGTTTTTAGTTTACCATAATATAGTCAGTGAAAAGTACCCAACTTTGAGACGCGACATCTCCGGCTGTCATTATTCCACATGGACAAACCACTCCTCATTATTTACATTAGCATTATTTTATCAGCGGAACCCCCTCTTTCCAACCATATTGGTACCATGTTGGTATTGTGTAGGATGATGTCCTACATCATTGCAGAGCTGCTATTTTGTCATTTTCACTTCCTATTTCTTGTCTGTAATCTGTTTAGTAAAAAACGTGAAAGCAAAAAAAACATGACCGAATTCGAGGCGCGACAGACTAGGCTCTGATAAATCCACATGGATGGGCCACCACTCATTATTTTTGTCTGATCCTTTTCTTTCCAATGGTTCCAAGCTTTAGTTGCTAGCATGTACGCTTCGCGAGACAATTTCGATAAAATTGCGCTTGATGCTCTAGAGCGTCGGGAGACTGTGAAGGGTTTAAATGCCTCGCGGGCCAGATCAAAGGACCCGGCGGGCCGCATTTGGCCCGCGGGCCATAGTTTGCCCACCCCTGCTTTAAATAGTGAAGGTATATGGGATTACTTTTGCACCATAAAAACTAAAATTTTAGTATTGCAAAAATAATTTTGCAAGTAAGTTGACTAAGAACCAAATTATTTTTTTCATCATAATTTTCCCCATTTTATCCCCTCCCAATTGTTCTTGTCCACTTTTTCCCCACTATCCCTGCTACATTGGTAGCTCCACAACCCCCACTAAACAGATGCAGGATGGTGAAGGGCACTCATATGGTGCATCCAACTGCATGCCGCTGAGCCGATCGATGCTTTTCGCATGGCTCATTCAACACGGAAACCTTTAGTTGAACCATGCAGGCCGGAGCCATTGTACGAGAGGTCACATTTTAAAATTTTTCATTTGGACCCCGTTAGGATACCCCTGTCAGATTGTTCCCACCACATTAGAAATGCTTCCGACACCCACAGACGGGATGATTAAGTTCACCAACTACACGTCCGCGATTGAACACACAGACGGCCAATCTGCACACAGGGTGTCGCTGGAGAGCAACGTGACTTGGTAGATAATCCAATTTATCTATCCCAAATACTGGGCAGCGCTATGCCAATTTGCTGGATGCCCAGGCAAAGTTGGAGAAGCGATAGTCAGGCTTGAACCTAAGAACCAATTCTTATTTACAGCAACAACCTGGGAGCAATTAGGGTTAACTGTCTTGCTCACAGGCAGAATATTAGAGGCTTCGCATTGGCAGTCATGGGGATTCCAACCTGACCACAATCAGATTCACTAACCACTAGGCCACCTTGCTGCATCCATGATATTAATAACAGTATGTACTGGGTAAATGTATGCACTACAGTCTTATTGAGAAATTAAACAAGGTATTATAGCACAAGTAGTGACAACAACATAGTCATGCTGCTCTTCAAGCCAAACATGAGAATTACGGAAGTGAACACTTTAAAGGATGAAGAATCTGGAGACAAGCCTCTACCAACCATGATTTAATTAATGTATTTCCTACAGGGGATTAAATAAGTGCACACAATTGACAGAAATGTGATCAGGGCACCACAGAATCCTTTATGTCTCCATTCTGGTGCCAATTATGCGTTTATTAATTAGTCCTCCAACCAGAGGACCGTCGTCGCCTGGTTGATGAAGTACCCTTTGGTAGTGATGGGTAAACAAACCTTCATTGCTGTTCTTCTAGCAGCAGCGTATAATGCTGGCAGCACTAACTCAGATTTTCTTTTTCAAAATAAAAAACACATTGAAATTTAACACATTGCAAGGCGTTCCAAAATGGCCTTTATTTTGAAAAAGAAAATCCTGAGTGCTGCCAGTTTATTTTGCTGCTAGAAGGACAGCAATTAAGGTTTGTTTGCCCATCACTAGCCTTTGGTCTTCAATACTGACTTCTGGTGGAGTGTCTAGGTGTGATCACATATAGCAATGAAGCTATTTGGACCACTCAAAGAAACACATTATTTCCTCAGGGTTGAAAGACAAAATAGATTTGCTTAAACTCCCAATATCTGGTGTGGAGCATAATCTAAATAGAAATGCTCTCCCCCGAAAAGACAACTGCAACTCAGTATGATGTAGTGTGGACCTGTAAACAACTTCTCCATCATCAGATAAACAGTTATGAAGGTCCTTTTCAGTGACTAATGGGTACTTTTGTGCAGATCTGACCAGTTTTTGGGCAAATCTGTGATATTTTTCTTGGTTTTCCAGACCTTCTTTTGATTTCTTCTTTTCCATTTAGTTTATAATCCTTGACAGTGTTTCAGACAGTTGAAATTGGCAGCTGGAAGCATTGAGAGAGTTTTTTATAGCCTTCCTACTGTTTTGTGAAAGTCAACTTTATTTTCAGGTCCTCATGTTTGTTGAACCTAGGGAGAACAACCCATTAGTCTGACAGGTCAGAAGGTATAAAATTTAATTAAGAATTTCACTTTTGCATATGTCTTGTTGACATTTGTCTATTATATTAAATCTATATTGAAGGCAAATAAATCATAATCCTGTATTACTGGTATATTTTTTTAGAAAGGTGACATGTTTCACTTTGTACTATTTAGTTTAGTTTTAGTTTAGTTTTACCATTATTTTACCAGACAAGTTGAGTGAAAACACTTTCTCATTTGCAGCAATGGCCTGGGGAAGGGAGGGAGAGGAGGGGGAGAGGGGAATGAATGAGCCAATTGAGAGACAGTTATGATTAGGTTGCCATGATGGTATGAGGAACAGATTGGAAATTTGTCCAGGACACAGGAGTTAACACCCCTACTAAATAGTACCATGGGATCTTAAGTAACCACAGAGAGTCAGGACACCCGCTTTAAGACAGCACCCTACGCAGTTGCCCCCCTCACTGCCCTGGGGCATTGGGGATGATCTTTAGACCAGAGGGAAGAGTGCCCCCTACTGGCCCTCCAACACCACTTGTCTCCCATCCAGGGACTAACCATGCCTGACCCTGCTTAGCTTAATAAGTTAACCAGCAGTGTATGACCAATTGTCAAAATCAATGCTGAAATTTCACAGCTTCTGCCAGGGTATGCAAACTTATGAGCATACCTTTATAGTCATAGTGTGAAGTAGCTAAATATAGGCCTCCCTGTGTTTAATGTGTTGGAGACAGCACTGTGTAATAAATTACCTTATGTATATCTTTCATATTGATTAAATGCCTCTGATATCAGTTTAGGCATTGTTGTCTATCAAGGTGTATTGTTGGACCCAGTGTGTTGTTCTAAAGTGGTTCCTTTCAGTTGGTTGTACAACAGTCACAAACACACACACCTATTTGTGTTTCATGTAATTTAGTCAATAGTGAATAGCTTTGTCTCACCAATACAATCTTTAAAAATAAACCAAAAGGGTTCTTCTGTTTTCTCCATTGGATAACCCTTTTATGGTTCCCAGAAGAACCTGTTTTGGTTTCAGTTAGATCCCTATTTGGCTACATATACATCCCTTTTTGTTTCAATGTAGAGTCCTCAGTGGTAAATGGTCTATACAGCTCTGGAAAAAATGTAGACCCCTGCAAAATGATCAGTTCCTCTGGTTTTACTATTGTTAGGTATGTGTTTTAGCCTAGGTCAAATTAACATTTTTGTTTTATTCCATAAACTACTGACAACATTTCAAACAAATTCCAAATAAATATATTCATGCATTTGTTAAGAGAAGATGATCACTGGTCAAAATAACTAAAATATGCAGTGTTGACAGACCTCAAATAATGTAAAGAAAATAAGTTCATAATATTTTAAAAAAATCTACAATACTGTGTTAACTTAAGAGTGTTCACAAGTCAATATTTGGTGGAATGATCATACTTGTTGCGGGGTCAAATGGCTCAGCAGTTAGGGAGTCGGACTAGTAGTCGGAAGGTTGCCGGTTTGAATCCTGGCTGTGATGTGAACAATATAGTCCCTTATGTATATGCGTAGGACTACATGGTGATAAGGCGGGAGCCGAGGAGTAAAGTATAGATATAACAACTAGATAAGAAGAACGCCCATTCGTCCTAGCGTACTGACGTGTTAAACATTATATCTGTTAGTTATTACTTGTGAAGTTACAGTTACAGCAACAAACATTACATGTGCCAAATGTTGTTGTGTCCTTGGGCAAGGCACTTCACCTTAAGTTCCTCCAGGGAGTTCTCTGTAATAACTGTAAGTTGCTCTTATCTGGTAATTGTATAATAACAATTTCATGCATCTTGGCATGCTCTCCACTAGTCTTTCACATTGATGTTGGGTGACTTTGTCACCAACAGCACAAAGATTCAAACAGTTCGGCTTAGTTTGCTAGCTTGTGATCATCCATCTTACTCTTGATCACATTCCGGAGGTTTTAAATGGGATTGATTATTAGAAAAGAGGAGAGAAAAAGTGCATATTACCTTTTAACAAACCATATCTACTGTATCAGAAGTGGTAATCTATGGTTTTATGTAGTAGACCTTTAGTTGGTCTGAAGGTTTTGACAGAATTATGGTGCTGGTTAATCAATCACATCTCTGAGCTTGTGTGCAAAATTCAATAAATTGGAGACACAGATCAAGGAACATAAACGCATGTATAAACTGTGTGCTGAGTAAAAATAATAAAAACAGCAATACAGTGTGGAGATCTTCAGATTAAACAAGAATTTGTACAGTTAGTGCAATAAATAACAGCATATGGAGGTAGAGATTTGGTAGAGACAGTGGCGTGGCAGTATAATATACAATCAATGGAAGAACTGGGGGTCTGAGCTAGAGGTAGATTTATCAGAATACAAAGTGGCAGTGCAGAAATAACACTAGAGTAGGTGGCATGATGACCAAGGCTGTGGAAAAGGGAGTGTGTAAAACATACAAAGACAGCTGTGTGGGTGAGAGTGTGCAAAATTCAGACAGTGGATTCAAGTTTCAATGATTTTTGCGGTATGTTCAGGTATATCTCAAGTAGATCAGAGTTGCTCTAGAGATAAATGATCTTAGGTAAAGTGGGGTTTTCCCAAGTAGACAGTTGTGAATAAGATGATACCAGTATATTTGTCGCCAGGCGTGTAGTAAAGGCCATCTGATTAGTGTATAGAGGTTGCAGTGATGGGTGTTATATGGAGCATTGGTGACAAAACGGATGGCGCTGTGGTATACAACATCTAATCTTCTAAGGAGAGAGTTGGATGCGGATCTGTAAATTACATCACCGAAGACTAATATTGGGAGGATGGTCATTTACACAAGGGCAACTTTGGCAGGAAGAGTGAAGGAGGCTATATTGGGAAATAGGAAGCTAATCCTGGATTTAACTTTGGAATGGAGCTGGTTGATGTGGGTCTGGAAGGAGAGTGAAGTCTAACTAGACCCCTAGGTATTTGTAGTTGTCTACATATTCCAATACAGACCCATCAAGTGTGGTGATGCTTGTTGGGCAGGCAGGTGCAGAGTGTGATCATAGAGTCACCTGCAGCAAGAGCAACATCATTGATATATAAAGAAAATAGAGTTGGCCTGAGAATTGAACCCTGAGGCACCCCCATAGAGACAGCCAGAGGTCTGGAAAGCAGACCCTCCAAATTAACACACTGATTTCTGTCTGAGAAATTATTTGTGAACCAGGCAAGGCAGTCCTTTGAAAAACCCAGGTCTTCAGCCTACCAATGAGGATATTGTGACTGACAGAGTGAAAGGCCTTGGCCAGGTCATTGAAGGCTGCTGCACAGTAGTTTCTTTTGGTTGATTGCAGTTATGATGTTGTTTAGGACTTTGTGTGTGACTGAGGTGCACTCACGACCGGCTCGGAAACCGGATTGCATGTCAGAGAGGCTGTAGTGAGATCGGAAATGGTTGATCATTTTTTGTTAATAAGGCTTTCAAAGACCTTTGAGTGCCAGGGCAGGATGGAGATTGGACAATAACAGTTTGGGTCCAAATTGTCCCCCCCTTTGAAAAGGGTAATTACTGCATTATCAAAAGTACTGCAGTACTGTAAGTACTGCAGAATCAAAAGAGAGGTTGAAAAGGCTGGTGAGGGGAGTAGCAATAACTACTGCAGACAGTTTTAGGAAGTTAGGATCCAGATTATCTAATTCATCAGATTTGAAGGGTTCGAGATTTTGCAGCCCCCATGAGAACATTGGATGTCTGGATATAGGCAAAAGAGAAATGTGGAAGGCTTTGGCTAGATGCTGCGTAGGGTGAAGGGCTATTAGCTATGGTGGGGGTTGCCAGATGGAAAGCATGACCTGCTGTAGCAAAATGCTTATTGAAGTTCTCAACTATGGAGGACTTGTCAGTGGTGACAATATTATCTAGCCTTATAGCTGTGGGCAGCTGGGCTGAGGTGTTCTTATTCTCCATAGACTTTACTGTATCCCAGAACGTTTTTTGTGCTGCAGGAAGCAAATTTCTGTTTGATAAAACTAGCCTTAGCATTCCTAACTGGCTGTGTGTACCAGTTACTGGTTTCCTTAAAGAGTTGCAAGTGACAGGGATTGTTCGAGGCTAACGCTATACGCCACATAATATTTTTATTTTAAGATGATTACACTGTGGTCATAAAGGGATGGACATTGTCAGCAACAATTCTCAGGTACGCTGTGGCATTTGAACAATGCTCAGTTAGTTCTAAGGGCCACAGGTTGGCCAAGTATATATCCCCCACACCATTACAGCACCACCACCAGCATTAACCGTTGATACAAGGCAGGATGGATCCATGTGTTCATGCTGCTTTCGCCAATTTCTAAATCTATCATCTGAATGTCGCAGCAGGAATCGAGACTCATCAGACCAGGCAACGTTTTTCCAATCTTTTTTTGACAGGAGTGGCACCTTGTGTGGTCTTCTGCTGCTGTAGCCCATCTTCTTCAGATTCTCTTCTGCATACCTTGGTTGTAATCAGTAGTTATTTGAGTTACTGTTGCCTTTCTATCAGTTCGAACCAGTCTGGCAATTCTCCTCTGACCTCTGCCATCAACAAGGCATTTTTGCCCAGAGAATTGCGCTCACTAGATTTATTCTCTTATTTGGATCATTCTCTGTAAACCCTAGAGATGGTTGTGTGGGAAAGCCCCAGTAGATCAGCACTTTCTGAAATACTCAAACCAGCCCATCTGGCACAAACAACCATGCCACATTATAAGTCAATTGAATCATTTTCTTTTCCATTCTGATTCTTGGTTTGAACTTCAACAGATCATCTTATCATGTCTAAATGCATTGACTTGATGCCACATGATTGGCTGATTAGATATTTGCGTTAATGAGCAGAGATGTACCTAATGATGTTGCCTGTGAGTGTATATTTTAAATAAATTGAATGCTACCTTCGTGAATTTCCATCAAAATCATGAAAATGTCTGGGTGTTTCAGAATGTTTTGATCTGGACTGTATAGTCACTCACTCAAAGTGAATTACCAAGTTCTTTAGGCCAGAATGGGTAAAGTCCTAATAACCAACAACAACTATTCGGTCTACAGAGAAGGAAGCTAGTACGCTGTTGCTGGCCTTGTGCTGTCATGGCAAATAGCCTCTTCATCAATGTGGGAATCAAAGAACTGATTATGGACTACAGGGTGAACAATGCTGAGAACACCCTAATCCGCATGAACAGAGATGCTGTAGAACAGAGATTGGTGATGTCCGATTCCCCTTGACCCTGCTTTGTTCTTCAACAGGTGAGGGATGGTTGAGGACACTCATGGTTCCTTCAACCACATGTGGCCAAGCCGTCCAATTCTAATACCGCTGCTTGTTCAATGTAGAAGACATTTTCACTCCTTTATCTGCTGGTCTGTGGAGCAAAGTCAGAGAAGCGGTGACCAGGCTTGAATTGATGGTGACCAGCCTTGAATCCTGGGCAGCACTGACTTACCTCAGCTTATAAAGCTGTAAAAACTTTTTCTTGATGTTTAAAAAATCTGAAAAAGCTATTCATATAAGATAATGTTTCCCTTCACTACTGTATGTACTATAAAGTTTTGGTACACACAAAAGCAATGCCTAAAATTCACGATAGTTATCAAAGACGGACCTGTGATTGTCGCAATTTCTGTTGAAATTGAAAAAAAAAATCATAAAAATCATTGTACCCATTCCAACTTTTCTGTAATGATGGTATAAGTGCATATAAGGGAATTTTTATTTTGAATCCTCAAGGAAATGCATCAATTCGAGTAAAGAAACCAACGAACATTCGGTGTTAAATTTGTCCGTTTGCAACCTCACCCACCGGTCCGCTTCGTCCCGGAAGAGTATTACATATTTTTTTTCCTTCGATACAGACCGGTACGGTATGCCCTCCAGCAGACCGGGTATAGATGGGTACACGATCCGTACGGTGATATGTGCGGTATGGCATGGTACGGTCCTGTAATTGAAAAGAGACTTAAGGGTCCAAGGACAGATCTACATCATACGAGGAGCCTGGACACAAGTGTCTTTTTTCTTTCATGCTTCTTGGCATACTCTGACTTTCAGATTGATGTTGGGTGATAATATGCCACTGCCTGACAGAACAGTTGAAGCAACTTGACTTCCTTTTCAACTTCCTCTTGATCACATTCCATTCGTTTTTAATGGGGTTGATATAAGAAATATTTGCAGTGATCTCTTCATTTTTTCCAGAGCTGTATAATCTAAACAATAATAATTATATAACACACGCTGGTAGTTAGACGCCCTGCTATTGGTTGTGGCGGGTCTGAGGGACCCCTGTATGGGTTGTGGAGGGACTTTGGCATCGTTTTTAGAAGAGGGGCCTTAGTATGGTTGGTGAAGGAGTCTTGGTAAAAGTGGAGCCGGGGGGAATAGGATCTGGTATGGGTTATGGTGTAGCCGAGGGCTCCGCTATGGGTTGAGGTGTACAAAATGTAGTCATGGGGCATTTAATGGGCAAAAGTTCCACATATTCAAGTACTATCATCCTATCTATTTACATTTTGAATTCACAGTAGATTGTCTCTTGGATCTTGGACCATTAGGGGCCTCTGGATGCCTTTCAGCTCGAGGCCCCTAATGGTCAGAGGCCCCTGGGCCAAGGCCCCATTTTATCCTGTTCATAATCTGGTCCTGTTTTCATCTCATCTGTCTGTAAAACCTTAGAGAAAACAGTATTATGATATTTCTTGGCCAATTCTTGATGCTTCAGCTTATGTTTTTTATTCAGTGTGTGTCGGGTTTCTGCCTTCCTTCTTAGCAACTCCCTTGGAAACTTGACACCTTGTATTTTGGCTGATTCCGGAAGGTTGCAGCTCAGATAATTGGTTGCACTGGAAGCTAAAGAGTTTCTGAAATGTAATTCTTAGTAAATCTTTTGCACCTTTTTTTCTTGACACATTTTTCTGCGACCCAGCTGACTATTACTACGTAACTAAACATTCGATTGTGTGGTGAACATGCCTTAATAGTTTTGCAATTTTACGTTAGATCTTTTTTCTGCACATTTTACCTGTGGTAAAAATTGCTTAAAGGAAAACTCCAGACCCCTAAACAGCTAAAAATCATTGTGTCAGTCATGTTTTCGACACAACAGTCACAAAAACATCTTTCTCAAAGTGTTCGGTAGTTTATAACTCGGCCACTGTAAGTTTTCTAAAAACCTTCGATTATGTCACTGCAACATTTTTGGAAATACAAACTCTTGTACTCTTTTAAACTCTTTAATTTTTAACGAGTCAATTTTTGAATCGAGTCGATAGGAGAATTAAACGGGACAAATACATATTAGGAAGTCAAATGAATGCATCTAGATTTTTTTTTTTATGTTGCAGTGACGTAACCAAAGGTTTTTGGGCAAATTACGGTGGCCGAGTTGGGAAATACCGAATGCACTGAGAAGGTCTTTATGTGACTGTTGTGTTGTAAACATGACTGGCACAATGATTTTGAGCTGTTTAGCGGTCTGGAGTGCTCCTTTAATAATTCTGAACACCTGTGTGACATTGTAGTAGAAGAATGAAGACGGAAACAGGCACAGACAATTAACTACAGGTTTACTTAACACTCAAAATATTAACACTCAAAATACAAGAACGACATAGAAAAAAAAAATACACACAAAAAATACAGCACAAATGACAATGAACAGTAGAGTCTTAAATAAGTGTGGCGATCCATGGAGCGTGGACGCCATACTGTGGTCAGTAATGGACGACTCACTTTCTATTGCTCATCCCCTGTGTACAATATATAATTAGACTCAGCTGTATTCAATTATTCACTTAGGTACCAATATTTAAGACACCCTATGCTAGGTTAGGGTGTCTGCTATTGTTAATCATGTTACTGCATTATTCACTGCATGTATGTTTATTGTTTTTCATCAGTATTAAATTTATGTGCCAACAACGCACCTGCATCCACCTCATTACACTCCAGCTCAAGCATGACAATAGGGGTGGTGATTGTCAGATAAGGTGCAGGTGTGCTGTTGATGAGTGAAGAGGTGCAGACATCCTGAATATGAAGACTTTGTCATTCTATGGCCTAGCCTCTCTCATGAACCAATTTGATCACATGAAAATTATTCTACCTACTAATTATTTAGGTTGATATGGTTTGGAGGTAGAAAAAAGTTTTATTGGAAACAATATACAGTATAATTAGAATATTGACCTGATAATAATAATAATAATAATAAGTCATAATAATCAAGTAATAATTGAGCACACACTCTATGTTTGTTTATCACCTTACGGTGAGAGGCTCAAGGGTTTACGTTTTAAAGAACCAACTGTCACTCTGATTTCAACTCACGTACCCTTTTTCCCCTGCAGGGCTTATCCTGTAGCTTTTACTCAAGCATAATAATTACTGATAGTGAATAAAAAGTTAGCCCTAAAATGTATTCACACCATACCCAAACATGGTATGGTATTAACATGATTGGTTAACTCTTATTTTCAAAGAAAGTACCAAAAGATCAATCACCATAAATGCAATGCTATGTTTGCTTTAGGGTTATTACTGTTAAAATATTTGCGCATTTGGGCATGGTTTCAATGCATCATAATGCTTGCCACATGAACTGAAAAGGAAAATAAGGCAGCAAACAATGGTGAGGAGATGTAGAAATTAAAATGTAAATGAATGACAGTTCCTTTTTCATATTTAAAGGAATCGTTATCTAATTTACTATTTAAACATACAGTTGTGCTTATAAGTTTGCATACCCTAGAAGAAATTGTGAAATTTCAGCATTGATTTGGACAATTCATGCAAATGTTCTGACTGTTATGTAAGGATAATAATCAGATGAAGCCATTCATTATCACATAGTTTTTGGCTCCTTTGTAAACCATACTGATAACAGAAATCACCCAAACGGCCCTGATCAAAAGTTTACATACCCTTGAAGGTTTGGTCTTGTTAGACACACAAGGTGACACACAGGTTAAATGGCAAGAAAAGGTTAATGTCCCAGAAAATAACTGTCAAAAGACCTGCATACACAGCAAAAGGTCCAGTGTTAAATCAACACCCTAAGTGTTAAATTATCACTCTCAGTGTTTTTATAGCTCTGGACATTTTGCTGTGTAATAAGGTATTGGAACTGCATAAAGTTGGAATTGGATATAAAAATATATCCAAAGCCTTGCAAATGCCAGTCAGTACTGTTCAATCACTTATTAAGAAGTGGAAGATTCAGGGATCTCTTGATACCATGCCAAGGTCAGGTAGACCAAGAAAGATTTCAGCAAAAACTGCCAAAATAATTGTTCAGGACGAATGGGATGCTCTTGGACATTCCAGCACGGCAATCAACCTAAGCACAAGGCGAAGTTGACCCTCAAGTGGTTACAGCAGTAAAAGGTGAAGATTCTGGAGTGGTCATCACAGTCTATACCACCTGCAAGAATACAGACTATCAACTATCACAAAAGACTGCACGCTGTCATTGATGCTAAAGGGGGCACTACACCGTATTGAGAATTGAGTGTATGCAGACTTTTGAACAGCAGACCTTTCATTATTTTCTTGTTTACATGTTTTATTTTAAGATTGTGCCATTCAGTAAACATCTACAGTTGAAAATGAATTCCATGAGAAATAAAAACAATTTTGTTTTGCCTGCTCACTCATGGTTTTTATCTAATACTAATTCTCCAGGTGTATGCAAAACTTTGAGCACAACTATGAACAATTTGCCCTAAAGTTTTTTCAATATACTGTAGTTCTGAAAAATACATTAGATATAATACTGACTGATGGTTGCCTTCTTTTGTTTTTCCAGTGCTGTTGAAGCTATGGGGAGTCCAGGCTGTGACTGCGTGGGGAGCACAGCTGACCTTCCCCTGATAGCCTTCAGTGGATACCCCCACAGTGTTTCTAACCCCAGGGCCTGGAAAGAGGAAGAAACTAAGTTACCCCGTGGACTAATGAGTACAACTAAAGAAACGGTTCCTGAACTCAGCCTGCCAGTGGTGTTCCGGCCTTGTTTTGACATGCTTCACACTGAAGATAGTTCGTGGTTGTTGATGAAATCAGAGCTAGTGCCCCCTGGGACCCCCTGTAAGGCCCTTGAACAGTGCCCGGTCATCAACAGCCAGAGCCTGGTGCTGGGAGTCGGGGCGGGCCCTGGGCTGGAGGGACAGGTAGAGGAGGGCTGCTTGGAGCAGGTCCAGAGCATGGTGCTTGGAGAGGTTTTGAAGGACATAGAGACAGCCTGCAAGCTGCTCAACATCCCCCCAGGTATGAGAACAGTTTACCTACTGAGTTTTATGTGCTTATTATAATTAGGTATTATACTACCGATAAACTTGGAAAAATGTCATACTGTATGTTGTGCTGGAGCTCCCACCTCCAGATCACACACGCCCCCTGTCGACTGGGGTTTGACACCTGGAATGACTGACCGTATGTGCCCTTTCTTTCTATCTGTATAAGTTCATTGGAAGAGAGAAATAGGTAGATGTTACACAGTACTCTTATTTGTTCAATTTCAAGTAGAAAATGTATTTGTCATTGTCACATGTACAGAGTGCTGACAGTGTTACTGCATATACCTTGAAAATATTGTGATTATTTCCAATGCCAAAATGCATTATAATAATACTAATAATAATAAAAACAAAAAGATGTGCAAGAAAGTGACACCATCACTGTCAATAATATAATATAACAAGGGGATTAGAGACCAAGCATAATATATACAGTCTGTACATGTAAATAGTAAGCAGTGTCCACAGAATACTACTTGATGATCAAGATGCATTAAAATGTTTCTAAAGTGACTATGTATGATTATATATGTGCATTTAACTGTTATACTGTTTGCATCAATGACCAGTGGGATGTAGGATGACCACGAGGCCATGGCCATTCACCAGTAGGAATGCAGTTGGCAACTAGCACCAATTATAATAGACCATAGTATCACACGAGTCACACAAGAGCATGATACATTGTGGTGATTGTAATACCAGTGAAATGTCTGTTGTGACCCTGTACAATGCATTTTAACATACCATTTATGATCAGCCTGATGGACTATGGGAAAAAGCTGTTGTGCAGTCTGGCTTTTTTAAATAGGATGCTTGTGTACTGTCGTCGGGAACAGTCTGTGGCTCCAATGGCTGGCATCAGCATTTGCCTTCTTTGATTTATTGTGGCACCTGCTGTTGTAGGAGCCTTCCAGGGGGGCAGTGAAGACCTGAGGCTCAAACTTTCCTTAGAGGCAAGCGGTTAGACACCTTAGCGTTCCTGTAGCAGACAGTCATTCATCTTGTCAGATTACTTTCATGGGTGCCCATGTAGAACACTGTGAGAGCTCTCTGGGACAGGCCAAATTTCATCAGCCTCCTGAGGGTGCACAAGCGCTGCCATGCGTTCTTAACCACCGTGAATGAGTGACCGGTCCAGTTTCTCTGAGATTTGAACGGCATCTCCATTGATGAGGATTGGAGAGTGCCCTGCCTTGTTCAACCTGTAGTACACAATCAGTCCTTTGATTATTTTGACATTGACTTAGAGGTTATTTGTCTGACATCATACTGTCAGTGTGCAGACCTCCTCTCTGTTGGCCATCTCATAGTTGTTTGGTATTTGGCCTACTACCATTACGTCGTCTTGATAATGGAATTAGAGCTGCAAGTGGCCATACAATCATGGGTGTACACGGAGTACAGGAGGGGGAAGAGAATGCAGCCTTGTGGGGCCCCTGTATTGAGAATCATTATCTTGGAGGTGTCATTTTGTGAAATACCTTATTATGCTCTTTCGGTTATGTCAGGGTTCCTCCTGTCCTTCTTCCTGTATGTCAGTGGTTCCATTCCCCATTACGAATTTCATTACTGGTTTTTACACCTCTCTCATACATTTAATCTTATTCTCTGATCTACCAATGGATTGTATTGTTTATGTCTTAAACAATCACACCTGGTTCCTTTTAGGTCATTTGTATAGGTAGTTATGTCCCTCTGTTTGACCATTCCTTGTCAATCATAGCTGTATGTTCAACGTAGAAGTGTATGTAGTTACGTCATTGCTAGAGTTTATTACCTGTTACCAGGTGAGTTCCTTCCTGTGAACCTTATGTTTTCTTCATTGTAAGTTTTGTGTTTTCCTTTTACGTTGTGCCTGTATTGAACATTTTATTAGTTCATTAAAATCTCCTACCATGGATTCACACACCTGCCTCCAGCCTACTCCCTTTCTTACCTGTGACAGGTTATTACTTATAGTAAACAATTAATGTTGCCATTTAGGTTACCCTTTATTTAAGCAACACTGGAACATCTATGCTAATGCAATCATCTGTTCCCAACGGCAAGAGTCTGAAACCTCCCGCCCTCTGCAAACGCTTCTGTTGACACTTCATTTTCACAAACTCACTACCTTTAGAGAACACAAGTGATTCACATTAAAGATGGCCCCACCTTGCATTTTAATAGATAAATGATCAATTGACTCAGTGCTAACAGTGACAGTGTATATGTAATGAATGATTTATGCGCAGCAAAGAGTAGCAGGAGGCAATCGCAAAGAATAAAATGAAAGGCTTTAATCATACAAATAACACTTACAAAACAAAATGACTACTGTAATGTATATGGAGTCAAAACAAATAGTAAGGAAGAAACCCATAGCCGAATGCCTAGTTAAATTGCCAGCACACGAACACGAAGACTGGCTAAGAATGTTTCTTAGACAATAAAAGCAACAATGAATGACAGGCAGTTGAAGCACAAACAGAAACTAAATACATGTACACTTGATGGTGAAGGAATGAGGCCTGGTGTAAATGGTTGCCGGAGAGCACTGAACATCTACTGGGTGGATATGGTGTAATTGTATTGACAGTCAGGGTGAACAGAAACATAAAATGGAGCTGGAATGTATACTTCAGATGCACTGTACTGTTACTTTAGATAAATTATCAATCATAACCCCTCCCCTTCTATAGACCCCATGGAGTGGAACTGTGGGAATGTACAGAAGTGGCTCCTCTGGACGGAGCACCTCTACAGGCTACCCCAAGTGGGCAAGGAATTCCAGGTGCTCAACGGTAAAGATCTGTGCTCCATGACCGAAGAGGACTTCAGGCAGCGCTCAGTGCAGTGTGGAGACCTGCTGTACGCACACCTGGATATCTGGAGATCAGGTACACACAACCATGACCCCAGTACACCATGGCATGTACTACATTTATGATGTGGGTCATTCCCTTGTTAAAGCTTTTCATGTTTTTCTCTTTGCTATATATTTTTTCATCCCAGCTGCATGTATGAAAGAGCGCTGCGCACTAGGAGATGACAAGTTACATGTTCCTGAGGAGGCGTGGCCAGAGGCGGACTCCTCTTGCTCAGGACAACCCATCCACCTGTGGCAGTTCCTCAGAGAGTTGCTGCTGAAGCCCCACAACTACGGTCGCTGCATCCGCTGGCTTAACAAGGATGAAGGTGATTGGCTACGAAGGAGGAGCAAAGGGTTCCTCTGATGTATGGTGTTCAAGCCACACCCACCAAGTGTATCCTGACATTTACTTTATGGTTGAGAAATGTTTGTAATTTAAACTAATTTCAGATATTCAACATTGCTGAAAAATGCTAAATCCATTTACATGTATTTAAATGAGTTTTTCTGTAATCATTAGGAATTTTCAAAATCGAAGACTCTGCTCATGTTGCCAGGCTTTGGGGCATCAGAAAGAACCGCCCAGCCATGAACTATGACAAGCTGAGTCGATCTATCCGGCAATACTACAAGAAGGGCATCATCCGCAAGCCTGATGTGTCCCAGAGACTAGTGTACCAGTTTGTCCATCCTGTATGATCCACCCAGATGAAATGAAGATGAGTCATGATAATGACGGGTGACAACCAACTGGCCAAACGGGATTCTTTCCAACACCTATGACTCCAAAGTGTAGGATTCTCTTCATCGTGCATAGACTCTGCTTTACTTGTTTGGCCCTTCAGGGAACAGGCTATTCCGGCGAGTGGTGCTAATTCAATAGAACGGCGAATCAATGTCTGCAATGTGACTTATAATAATAGCAATTTAGCTTACTGTAAGACAACAAACACTATCAAATGCTTTTATTCAATTTTAGGATCACCTGGCAAAATATGTGCTTTGATGGAAACAAAACATAAGGTTCTTGAGTCTGTAACACCACTGACACTAAAATGCACTATTTTCGAAACAACAATGTAATAAGTGGCAGGGCTCAATGGAATAGGTAACATTGAGCAGAGTTGTGCAAATGATAGTGTGCAAAATGTACAAAAATATAACTGGGCAAATGAATATGTGCAAAATACACCATGGGGAGTGATAAGGACACTGGGGCATAAAGACAAAGACAAGGTACAAATGAGCAGCGGGAGTCAACAGGTACAATGGTCCGACAGTAGCTCTCAAAGTAATTATTTAAAGGCACTGAGGAGGTTGGTGGGCTCAAGTTTCATAGATGTTTGTAGTACCTTCCAGTCGTTGGCAGTTATTAAATGCTGTTTTAAGTTCTGAGTCTAGAAAAATATATTTAAATACTGAATTAAATTTGTCCTGGCACATTATACAGGGATTTAAAATGAAATGAAAATTAAGCCATTGAACTCGGTAGAAAAAATATTATTTTCATTGGATTTGATCAAACATCATTTTTAAAATAATAATAATAATAATTGGGATAAAAAAATATAGTCATTGAAATACAGTTATTATTGTGCCGGAGTTTGGTGTAGTGTAGTGGTCTTAAGGTCCTGGTGAAGGGAGTGTGGCCCTGGCTGAGCTAACTGTCTCCCACTTCATCCCTTACTACTGTCCTGTCTATAAAAATTATACAAATACCCATGTCAAATTCATTTAATATTAAAAACATATTTATATGGAAAACACATGAGGTTGCTCTGAACTCTGAAAGATATTCAGAAACATAATAAGAGGGATTATCTTAATACACAAAATAAATATTCTTTAAATAATTAATTTGATACAGTTTTATACCACAGTAAAATACAGTACTTGTGAAATGATACAGTATTTCTGGGGTCTCTGTCTATTGGATGTCTTCTTGACTTGCAAAGCGATACTCTGGAGTTACTTTGTCTTTCCTTGACAAACGTTAGCTGTGTATTCTCCAAGCTATGCTAGTCTTTACTAACACTGCTTGTACTTGGTTTCTTCAGTAAAAAAAATTAAATGTACTCACCTGAAGGTACTCTTTTTTACAAGTTAATAGTTGTTGCCATGAAAATGTCTGAAGCATACATTCAGTAAACGGTTAAAAAAAAGAGGAATTTGCAACCATAGCCAAGTTTTATCTTCACCCCAAACACATTCTCTCCTGGCACTAGCATTTCTTCTTTCAAGGTGGGAATATTAAGAAAATAGGGATCTTAGATCTGAACACCTTCCAATGTGATCTTGCAGAAATGATTTGTCCTGATGTAAAATTTATTAAACCAGTACCACTCATCTGGGTAGCCTGTTCTCTGGGCAGCAAAATTAGTGAAGCATTACAGAAAATGTAGCAATTTTGAAACAGCAATACAAGTGCAGCAAGTCCAGTCCACTGTGACATTTTAAATTGTAAAGGTAGAGAATCCTGCAAATGTGTAGAAACTTGGGACTTCCATCTATAGGGAAGAAAGGTCTGGAAAACTTTTATCCAAATTGACGAATGTACATGTACTCTCTTTTCATAAAATTGTATAACTTAAGAAGCTTTTTCAGGGAGTTGGAAATTTTGTTTTTAAAATATTGTCCAATATTTCATTTTTGCAAATGTCACAAATTCCATGTTTGTAAATGTTTTGTCAACTCATGTCATTCACCACTGCATCAGCCAATTTGAAGTACTTTCAATTATTAATGGCTGCTTTTTTGTAGTGGCTGTTCCTTTATGCCATGTCCCTTCTGTTAACTAATGTAATGCATATAAACTGAGTGAAAGGGCACCCTGTCATTGCAGCCTGCTGCTGCATTGCCCTTGAATCTTTTAGCTACTCAATATTATTTGTAGATCAGTAAGTCACAGTTTGGATGCTCTCCAACATGGTCCAGCCTGCTGTCAGGCCTTGAAGGTGAAGCCTGATGAGGAGAGCAGTAGAACTAGTGTTACGATGTGGATGATTTGCCTTTCTACCTTTGTGGTTTGACCATTTAAACCCACAGCTCTATCTAGTGGTTGCGTCAAAAACAGTTGTATGACTGAACTGTTGTTGGAAACTAGCATTCTAGTTAAGCCTATCCCCTTCTGTTCCTAACCTGACACATTTATGTCAATACACTGCTGCATTAGTTCTCTTAACCCGCTGTTAAAACTATCCTAACCTGATAATTATCCTTCTATATTAGTTCTCCTAAACTGCTGTTTAAACAAACCGTCTGTCTGAACTGAATTTATGGTTATTTGGAAAAATCACCTTTTCGCAGGCCAGTTCAATTAAATGGAAATGTCAACTCAGTGTGTGCAGATGAAAAGGCCGTTACGTGGTTTGATCCAGTGTGAGATCTGAGGCTGTCGTGAGGTCCATATGAGCCAGATGGCCAGTTAATAAGGGTTATTAAACAGGGGACGAAACTGCTCAGGTGACAGTTGGCCATCATCCTTCATGCCCTAAACCACCGACCTGAGGGGAGTAGGTCATTGTGTAGATGGGTTAGGGGGTGGTTAAGTGTGTAAACAGTTGAGGTGAAAGTTGGCTGTTTACAGTTGAGGGCTATTTGTGTTTTCCAAAATGACAGATCTGGTTCAACAGGTTTACCATTTGAGGGTCTTCTGTAGGGTTAAGGGGCTGTTGTTTTTAGTGTGTGATTAGCTGGAGATTAGCTGGAGACCCCTCCAGTCAAACACACAGTCAATGGTTCTGAAGTGTTAAGTAATGTGCATCCTGAAATGACCTTTTACCCTAGTTGAGAAGCGCTTTGGTTGATTTGAAAGCCAGTGTGTGTAAGCTTCTACCCGCTGCCTTCTTTGCTGAGAGCAGGGCTCTGAATTTTGCCTGCTTTGTCTTCTGAGAATTTGTCAGAAGTGATGTTGGAATGCAGTTTTACACATGTAGTGGAATGTGACCCGTATAATTTAGGCAATGTAGGCATTTTTATGGTAAGAAGTAAGTTAGCCTTAGGTCTCAATCAAAACATCATTACAGTATTTTCCACTGGTCCAAATAACTCCTTTTTAGCACAAACATTTTTGAGTTAAAGTGTGCTGTATAACTGCATTACCTGTATGTTGCTAATAATTTTATACAGCTCTGGAAAAAAAGACACTACTGCACATTTCTCTTAAATCAAACCCATGGAAATCTTTTAGAATGAGATCAAGAGGAAGCTGGATGGTCACAAGCATCAAAACCAAGCTGCGAATATTTGTATTTGGACTCTGGGAGAAATGTTGTCAGTAGTTTATGGAGTAAAACAAAATTGTTAATTTTACCCAAACACATACCTATCAATAGGAAACCAGAGACAATGATGATTTTGCAGTGGTCTTTAATTTTTTCCAGAGATGTACCGGTATATACTCTATATTCAGTGTGAATTCCATTCTTTTAATTTTATATAAAAAATTTAATTTTTTTATATTTACTATCAACCAAACCAATTTCTTATGTTCAATAAAAAAATCAATCTATTTTTTCAATTTCTGTAATTTTCATAAACTTTTAATTTCTACCACACACATTTTTTTTGGGGGGCTTCTGGATAACTATTGATGTTTCAATAGACACGCCCCCCAATGATTGCAGGGAACTCCTCCTCCAACACACCATGTAACAGCCGGCACCAAACCCTCCACAAGGAATCACTAGTATGCACTGTGGTAAGGCAGCACTATTCAACCATCCTGGACAGTGATGAGCCAATCTTTCCCACTCTATGGGGTACTTCCAGACATGGCCCGTATGCCACCCTCTGTAACATACTCTACATATTTGTATGCCACATATTGTATCTGACTAAAATAAAATGCCACAATGGTGTGCTACATTGCTTGTGCACAGTGAAAACCATTTAAGAAACAAACAGGACACAAAACGTTGTTTGTATTCTCAACAAACTTGTTTTCCCCTTTCAAACCAATATTGCAATATTGACACCATAACAACAACTTTGATTCAGAATGTTCATTACTATCATAATCATAATCATCTTTATGCATATTTAAATAAACCTTTTGTTACATTAAGATGAACAGGCACTACACCAGTTAGGAGATAAAATGACATCACTAACTATAAACATACATACATCTTCTACACTGCTAATCAAGGGTTTTCACGACATTAACCGCTGCCCCCTTGTGTGCATAAGGAAGAGAATACTCAACATAAAAAAGCATTTACATACACCTTTGTTACTGCCTCAACGTAGTTAGGTTTCATTTCCAACTCAACACAATTGTACAGTTACAATATAATAGAATCTTTAAATTACATAATCATATACAAATCTGACAGCGTGGGATAACTTCACGCTCTTATATGGTACATCGACAACTCCATTGCAATGAAATTCATACAATATGGTACCTTTTACTTAAAGTTTTTCCATTGCTGTTTTTTTGTTATAACACATTTACTTGTATGACACTACATTTTGTCTTAGTATTTGATGACTTGCATTTTTTTTATTTGTAATTTAATATTACACAACTCATACACACTGGATGATAAAGATGTTTGTTTGTCCCCACAATATCTACCCAAGATTTGTGTTTGTGTGTTTGTGTTTATGTGTGTATGTATAGGTTATAGCATATTTCCATGGTATTAGTTATTTTGAGCTAGACTGAACAGCTTACAGTTAAAAATAAATTGTGAGCTGGTGATGTATTCCCTCAACAGTGATACCAAAACCTGGCCAAATCTAGGCTGAAGTTATACTGTAACTTATGCATCTTGCCACTATAATATATACCTTAACATAAAACTTGAGGACAATAAACCTCATTCACATGTCATCTGCTCTTTCAAAATTCCTGTATGTCATTTAGTGTATCATTGGCAATCACATTTTCATCAGATCTTGTAAGCTAGATGTCTCAGAAAGTATTGTAGTGTTATTGTGTGTGTATTAAAACCACACAGCAAAAATGTCAGTGTTAAATTAACACTCTCAGTATTTATATAGGTCCAGTGGACCTATATATTCCCTGAGAGTGTTAATTTAACACTTATGGTGTTGATTTAACACTGACGTTTTGACTGTGCAGGGGGTGGGATAACTGTATGTGAAGTATACACTAATCAAAGTACAGTCAAATACTGCTAACAATGACATTATGTCTGATACTGTCACCATGGATTGCCCTTATCTGTATTTATGTGTATTGACTATTAAATTAAATTACATTAAATTAAAAAAAGACAGAGGAGCGGAGCAGTTAGTTGCATCAAGAACATCCCTGACAGGGTATGTGATTAGTTATTGCATGGAGAAACCTTTATGTATGGTGGATTTGGGTTATTCTTTGGCTCGGGGGTAAATGGCCTGCTTTTTGCCTTGTAGGGTTCTCCATGACTGTGGAACACAACATGCCCAGTTGAGTACATCATGTCTCCTTCCAGAGTCTTACAATGGTACATTCATATCCATGCTTCCATTTGAGAACAAGGACCTGAACAAGATTAATCTTGGCAAGTGGCAACCACTAACATATTCTACTCAAAACCTATTTTTCTAACGGCCTGTTTCCCTGAAGCAGGCAACCTAAATTCACATTTAAAATGCCTTATCACATCACTTGAAGAAATCAAATCGTTCTTGTAGGCAACGACAGATTAAACATGAGCTGGTGAAAATACCTTGTCGAATATCATAAAAAAATGCTGAAATTCCCTCCCGGCTATTTTAGATAATAACCATCAATTAATCAAAATGAACAGCCATTGTAGATATACCTTTCAAAATAATGAAAATGAGATGTTTCAGGGTGGTAATTGAAGGAGAGAGAAAATGTTTTCTATCAATTTCACCGCCGGCTATGAAGACATAATGCTGTGACTGATCTTCTACATTGGTTTTCATATCAGCGGATTTGTTGCATCTTGTAGCCTTACTATGGCTTGGATGTTAGGGAATGAATGTCACATAGCACATGCTGCTATGACAAACCCACAGAAACAAAGATAAACACACACTGGAGCACTGCACACACTGTCAAAAGAGATAAGACCAAATCACAAAAAAATAAAGTAATAAAATCTAGGATATATTTTGAGGTACTTATAACACTACACGGCATTCCCATTGTAAAGATGAGGACTAAACACACGCATTGAAAAAGCTACACAAAATGGCATCATACACACAATGCAGACTTAGTGGTTTGTTCTGGTTAAATCGATAGGTCGGTACACTTGGTTATATTATTGTCACACAGTTATAGGAGGATGTACTGCATAAATGCTGAATTGTGATCTTTGTATCGAACACAGCTGCAAAGATATGCAAAATGTGTCCCTGCAATGTTACAGTATGTTTGAATTTGTATATAATGGAATAAACGCTGCTCCTGCTTTAGTATTTAAGTCCCCAAATACTGGATAAATATAATGTTGGTATATTGTCTTTTCTAACGTTACTAAGATTTTATTTAGGCAAGCCTTGACTTGGCGCATCTGTTGGGCAGGGTACATGTTGCTCGTAAGTCTCTGGTGATGTGCAGTGCGATTGGATGGGACAGTATGAGCTGCCTCCCGTGGCGTGTCCTCTCCCACTGGGATCATTAGATCTCCTCTACGTAATTGGCCGGGTACAGTCCCTCTCGGCCAGTATCCAGGCGACCTCTACACCAGCCCTGATCATCTTCATCCTCAGTCTTGGTCAGTTCGTCACCTGGGCAGAACATATACATTCACTTAGCCAACATGCTCTGAAAAACCTCATGGTCACTGGTACATCTGTTTTCGTCATTGCGTCATTACCAACAATCTTTAAATTGGCAATCTGAAGATGGATAATAACTAGCAGAAGCCTGTAATTGAAGGAAGTAGATTATGGCCATTATTGCCTAACCACTTCCATCTTCATCCGGGCTTCGGAAAAAGGATGCAAAAATATAGCGGGGACCGAGAACGTAGGTTTCTGTTGCATATTGGGATAGGAGGCTAGGGCTCCATTGGCCAATAGGTTTTTTTGTAAATCTCAGGGGGGGTCATGACCCCTCCATCCTGTCCTAAATCTATACATCCCTGAGGAGGAAATTTCTTGTGACCTCAATTTAATTGTCTTTTAATACTTTAGTTAATTATTATCTTCAAATATGAATATTTGTTGTAATTGTTGTTATGAGAGACATATGTCTGCTCCCTTCACATTGTATTAGAGTTATCTTGGATGAATCATGTGAGAGGCTTATGTATATTAATGAGGCACAATTTGATGAATCAATAAAACAGATTGAAATAATGAGCAGTATCAACCAATCCAAATAGAAGAATGGTCAGGGGTGGACAGGCAATCATTCAGCACTTTATAATACAAATCCAATTGTTACACAGTTTTATTTAGGTCAGTGTAACATTTAGACTCTAATCGAAAAGCCAAGACTAGCGTTAAGTTTGAATGTCACAGGCATAACGAGACAATATTGATGGTGAGCTCATTGCTTACCAGCTTTGAAGGTGAGCTCATCCTGTTCTTGTCCGTCATAGTCATACAGAGCACGCACTCGTACCCCAGAGGCCGTCCCAGTCCCAGCACCGCCCTTCCCAGCGCTGCTCGAGTCTTCCTCAAAGGAGTTTCCATTCCCTCCGTTGGTCTCCCCGCCTGAGTAGGCTGCAGGGGCTTCATCATCTGACCACTCAGTGGTGTACGCCTGGTTCTTTTCATAGCTACTCACACTGGAATATAGGTATTGGATTTAACCAAAAATGTAAACATTAGTTTAAGTACCGGTTAACTAATTTGTAAAGTGTCTTTTTGAATTTATTAATTCCACAAGATTCTATTTAAACCCCAAATTTCGAATAGTTACATCATTAGTATATGTAATAAGCATTGTTAAAAAAAATTACGCTATATCAGAATATACATTTTTTTTATTTACTTTGAACATACTTAACATGATGAACAGGAATGAATCTAACTGATGACCTAAGACATCTGATAGGCTGCCAGTTAAAATGGAACCTGACTCTGAATACACTGACTCTGTCTCAGCATTCATCACCAAGTGCATAGATGATGTCGTTCCACGGGTCAATGTCAAGACCTTCCCCAACCAAAAGCCCTGGGTTAACGGTAATGTCCGTGCCAAGCTTGTAGCATGGTCCTCTGCCTATAACTCTGGGGACCCGGAGGCTCTGAAGAGGGCCAGATATGACCTACGGAAGGCCATCAGAGATGCTAAAAGAGACTACAGGGACAAATTGGAGTCCAATTACAACAGCTCCGACCCCAGACGCATGTGGAGTGGACTACGGCAGATATCGGAGTACAAAGGCAGGAAGAGCTGCGACGCCCACCCCCCCGCCTCACTCCCCGACGAGCTCAACACCTTCTTCGCACGGTTTGAGGTGGCCAACATCACCCCGGAAAAGCTGGCTGAGAACCCAGACGACTGCACTTTGACCCTGGATGTGGCTGACGTAAGGAGAGTTTTCAAAAGAGTGAACCCGCGGAAGTCTCCAGGGCCAGATGGTATTCCAGGCCGTGTTCTAAGAGGATGCGCCGACCAGCTTGTGGGGGTATTCACCTCCATATTCAACCTCTCCCTAACACAGTCTGCAGTTCCCTCCTGCTTCAAGCAGGCCACCATTATCCCGGTTCCAAAAAAAACTTACATAACCTGCCTAAATGACTACCGCCCAGTAGCACTAACCTCAATCATCATTAAGTGCTTGGAGCGGCTGGTCAAAACTCATATCTGCGCCGCCCTTCCGGACACCTTGGACCCCCTACAATTTGCATACCGCCCCAACAGATCTACAGACGATGCAATCACACTGACGGCACACACCGCCCTCTCACATTTGGAAAAAGGGAACACATACGCGAGGATGCTGTTTGTGGACTACAGCTCAGCATTCAACACTATTGTTCCTGCTAAGCTCATTTCCAAGCTCAGGATCCTGGGTTTTAACTCCTCCCTTTGCAACTGGATCCTGGACTTCCTATAGAGAAGACCCCAGAGGGTGAGAATGGGCAACCTCACCTCCTCCACAATGACCCTGTGCACCGGAGCCCCACAGGGCTGCGTACTCAGTCCCCTCTTGTACGCTCTGTTCACTTATGATTGTGTGGCCACACGCAGTTCCAACACCATCATAAAGTTTGCTGATGATACAACCATCCTAGGTCTCATCTCCAACATTGATGAGACTGCTTACAGAGAAGAGGTAGGAGCCTAGGCTACCTGGTGCCAGAGCAACAACCTCTGTCTCAACGTCAGCAAGACAAAAGAGATGATAGTGGACTTAGGAAACAGCAGAGGGAGGGTCCTGCCCCCATACACATCGATGGAGCTGAAGTCGAGAGAGTTTCAGAGTTCAAGTTCCTCGGTGTGTTCATCAGCGACAACCTCACAATCCTGACAGACAATCTCGGCAACAAAAACTGCCCAAAAGCGCCTATACTTCCTGAGGAGACTCAAGAAGTTTGGCATGTCTGTCAGGATTTTAATAAACTTCTACAGGTGCACCATTGAGAGCATCCTCTCAGGCTGCATTACAGCCTGGTACGGCAGCTGCTCTGTTGCTGATCGTAAGGCCCTTCAGAGGGTGGTGAATTCAGCGGAGCGCATCATTGGCTGCTGCCTCCCCTCCGTGCAAGGCATCTACCATAAGCGATGCCTTAGGAAAACAAAGAACATTCCAAAGAACACAGCCACCCAGGCCATGAACTTTTCTCACTACTGCCGTCTGGTAGACGTTACCGGAGCATCAAGGCACGGACCACCAGACTTAAAAACAGTTTCTTCCCCCAGGCCATTCGGCTGCTCAAC
The DNA here is from genome assembly GCA_016801145.1 of Umbra pygmaea. Taxonomy (NCBI): domain Eukaryota; kingdom Metazoa; phylum Chordata; class Actinopteri; order Esociformes; family Umbridae; genus Umbra; species Umbra pygmaea. The sequence continues at coordinate 63,656 of JACXGM010000299.1, forward strand.
ATGGAACACAGACACTGATCGCAAATCGTCTGTTGAGCACTAACACTCTCTGGTATGCTCTCTACATCTGATGTAGCAGAATTCAAATGCACCTTTAAAAGCAATTTTCCATGCCAAATCTATAATATTTACTACTTCTACTGCTGTACATTTTCCAGATCACTGCTCAGTACATAGCGTTTTATTATTATTACTATTGTCATTATTATTTTAATAATTCTTTATATTGTTGTAATTCTTTTTTTTAAGCCCACTGCATAGATGCGCCGTGCCATGTCAAAAGAATTTCTCTGCATAGGATGATGTATGTTATTCCATGCATATGATAAATAAACAACTTTGACTTTGACTTTGAACCTCCACCTCTTTCCCTGTTACAAAAAGGCCCTGGTTTGAACATTTATATTTGGGTCCCTTCATCAGATGATTTCCTCAAGGAAAGGTTCCACTGGTGTTGAAACTTTTACAACCCCAAGAAAGTTCTAGATTTACAGAGTGTAATGTAGACAACAACTTTAACACTGTTTATGAAAGACATTATCCAAGATGTTCTCATGGCAATACGTACAAATTCGTTCAAAATCGTCAAAAAAAAAACATACGTCTACATGTGACGTTTCCGGAGGCAGGAAAACGTATGCCTCGTACGTAAAATATCAGTTTACCTCAACCCTACCCTCAATATCCTAGCATATTACCCTTAAACTAAACATTCACAAAGTACTTTAGACTGTAAACGATTGGTCTATTTCTAGAGGTGTTCCGGTAGAACGGAGATTCAATACGTAAAAGCAATCACATGTTGATTGGCCATATCTTAAGTCTGCCTACATGATGCGTCGAAATTTCCATTACGTACGGTTACCCACGTCTTGACATGAGAATGAGTTGCATTATCAAATCACTTACATAGAGACTTTGAAACAAATGGTGTAAAACTCTGAAGTGTGTGGGTCATCAGTGGAGGTGTTCTCTCACCTGCCCCGGTCTCCAGGGGGTGCGACATGGTCAGTGCTGGGGGTCGGTGGTGCCCCGTCCGGCTTCTTCACCTTCTCTCTCTTAACCACTGCAGCAGTGGCATCTGGGTTGTACTCCTGTTGAGCAGACATAAATAAAACACCAAAGGTTTATACTAATGAAGATTTTAATATACATGTCTTACAAAACCGTTTTAAATTTGGTTAGGCTGCATATGGTAAACATTACTAAACAGAAAAATACTTTTGGCTATAATGCTGAAATCTGTGTAGTACCTCAAATGATGGCCAGTTCATATGCATGCCAGGGCCATGGTGGTTGCTAAACCACTGCAGGTCCTCCTGCGTGTTGGCAGTCAGGATAGTACGCTCCAGTTCCCTGTATACAGCACCATAGCTGGGGAGAAGAGGACAAGTTATTAGGAGGCAAAGAAAAACAGGGCGCTCTTTAAGCATAGACCGTGTTTAAGGCACCATATTAAAGCAGTCTGTCAGGTGCCAACTGATGGTGTTCCCTGGAGGGGTTCCCTGAGGCAATCTCCTGTGGGCAGAGTCTGTATTATACTGTATATCTACACTCTGCCAGTAGTGGCTAAAATGTGATATAATGATATGCGTTTTTGTAGATGTTTTTGTTTTCGTCCCTCATTATTTGGTTGAATTACGATTTGGCACAGGCCGTGCATACGGTACACAACAAATGTCTGAAGGGGTTTGGCCTACGTTTTGAATGTCCGTTTTGCGCTTTACAATGCAGACCAAATAAATTAATCAGTATAGCATATGGATACAGAAGTAAAGTGAAGCAACTGATCACATTACGAGAGATTGACTTTGTCTACCCTGTGTTTCAGAGATTAGGGGTGAGGCGTTTACTCTGAATCTGACAGAGTGGCATATGAAGAAGTGATGATGTATTAGCCTTGTTTCACCAGGAGGTGGAGGCAGAAACAGAAAGTGACCGGTGACCTACAGATGACGACATTTCCTGGCAATATTGCAAAGGATTGAGGAGTTAGATGCTATTCTCAACAGTCGAACGGCTCATGATATAAATGGCACATTCAATCTTCTTCCCGGAGACAAAATGTCTGCATAAACACGAGCCTATTAGAAGAAGCTGAGGCTTGGGTTTGTAGATGAAAGCTTGCAAAGAAAATAGCTTAAAGGAGTTCCTCATTTTTTTACACCATGGGACCTGGCATTTTCTTACAATCCACAGTCAAGGTGACAATCGCTCATGCTGACATGATGCAATACAATATGTCTCAAATTCAATTAACTGTATCATCAGCATTGTAACGCCCAGCCCAGTGGGGGCTGGCGCAATGACTGAGCATGGACTCATTTCTACTGCCTTAGTTTCCCTGGTTATGTTTAGTTGCATTTTGTCTGTTTTGTCCCTTTACCTTCAGTGTTTTTACATGGTGGTTTTGTTTGTACTTTTATTTTGAAACCTGTCCACTTTCAGGGTTGACCATGCCTCTTCCTGTCCAGGGCTGCTGGGAAACGTAGTAGGGACTGGGAGAGGGCTTGAATCAAGTAGAAGGTTCTGATCCCAAAGGAGGAACAGCTGTGTCCAGTTAGTGATCTGGATTCCCTATATAAGCAGCCCTGCCCAGGAGGAGATGTGGAACATTGATCTCCTGTCTGTTTGAGTAAGTGTTGTGTTTATGCTCTGCTTTATGCTTGTGCCCCTTGGTGTTTCAAGGACTATTGTTTTGCATATTATTGTTGTTATTATTATTATTATTATTATCATCATCATTATCATCATTGTTGTTGCTATCTCTGTGGGAGAAGATAACCAGCTACAATCGTGTGAGTTGCTAAAGGTGTTAGCTGTGTATGTTTCTGCGTTCTCTGTTTACCTAGATATTAGCCAGCGTGCGTACCGCTGTTAAGAGTACGTGGTTTAGTAACTAGGTCTGTTTGATAAGCGTTTGCTGAAGCCTATGTGTTCCCGGATTGTGGAAGCTGTGTTACCCACTATGTCAACAATAAATGATGAACAACTACAATCGGCTGCCTATGTGTCCCCCTCTTCTCACAACACCTACGCTAACCATGACAAGCATAATTAATGTTGTGAATCTAAAAGAATGAAATGGCTTGAAATTATGAAATCAATACAGTTGACATGAACAGCAATTAAAGCAGAATCACAAATAACCACATTGGGAGTGCATCTGCTATGATGTGTTATTTCAATAATCCAGATACCCAATAAATATAAAGAATGCAGTTGAGCATTTCAAAAGATTACTACTTTAATTAGGGCATTTGACTGTATTCAATTTACTAAGGTGACAATCATGTTTCAAGCTCATTTTCTAATGTGTAGAAACCACATTAATATTACTGTAAAGAAACAGCATATCGCTGGCCAAATGTTATTCTTGAAAAACAAATCAATTGAATAATAATTATGGCTGTACAATTTAGACTGTCAATAATGCCTTAACACAACGTTTTTAACAGCATTCTTATTTTTACACATTAAATAGATCCTGTAAACGCTTATTTTCACTCCATAGAACCTACTAACCCTATTAAATTGCCATGCAGCTAAAATGGTAAATTATTGGATCAACTCAAATTGAATTGTTCCTCTCTATATAACCGTTTCATTCAAAGGCCAAGGGTGATGGAGCTGACTAAGTAGGATGGGCTTCAGTATCTGTGGTGCAATAGAGGACCTTTGGTTCTCAGTGAGATTGAGGTGGCGTTTGATGTCCAGCAGGATCTCCTTGAGGAAGGTGAGCCTCTTCACCTCGTGCTGCTGACACTGATCAAACACTTGTTCCATGCTTTCCTGGTAAGAGGGTGTGACAGTGCTCAGCTCCAACAGAGACTTCTCATATTTCTCTTTAGCCTGGGGGAGAGAACACAGGACACAGTGTATTTCATCAGCAAGACGTCTCGCAATATAAGGTATTGTACTGCAGGCGGATGTTGTATTGACTTGTTCACTTTTGTGTTGGTTTTGTCACATCTGCATTCCATTCATGCACCAAAGTGCATCAGTGAGTGTGTGACGTGCCAGCAGGAATATCTGGTAGCAATGATGTGATTACTACATTGATGTGATTACTACATTTTGCACAAATGGTTGAACACCAAGCAACCACCCTCCACAATGTGTGTGTACTGTAAGCATGTTACGCTCAACAAAGTAATCTGCTCTTCTCGTTACCATGGCTCCACAAATAGAGTGGCAGGCCAACCTCATGGATTATTTCTTGTGTCATCACTATGGTAATCTGCCAGACTGCCACACTAACCCCTCAGCCCTGCATTGATTCTGTTTTTCTTATCTTTAACATACTTATTAAGCTGCATACAGGAAGTCAAAACTATGACCAGTCTGTATTAGATTTGAAGTAAATAGTAAAATACATGTTTGATATGAGGAAGTGGCATTATGTAAATTCTGACCCTGACCGCTGACCCCTGAGTCCTAATTGTCTCACCTTTTGCACATCATTTTTGCACTTGTCTGTTTTCTCGTGGAGTTTCTTCTGCTGGTCAGTTGTGACAGAGGCCTGTGTCTTTCCATCTGCCTCCCGGGTGGCAGCCAGTCTCTCCTCCTTACAAGCCATGTGGTATGTTTTCTTAGCAGTCTCCATCTGAGTACATAAACAGTCTTAATATCTCCATGGCTGGACTTAGGATATTAGAATATTAAGCTCTGATTCATGGCTTGCAAAGAAGCAGCAAGAGTCCTTACGATTTACAAAACAGAAACATACACCTGTAGATAGCAGTTTGGCAGAACGTGACTTGTGTAAATTCTGTGAGGCCAGATTTCCACACATTAAGCCTCTCTATACTAACTGAGCACCATTTGGGTCACAACTGCGTACCTACGTTTTGTTGCTGACCATATACATGTCTACATGGCCATAGTCTGCATGTTTTCAAATGTCACAAAATAACTACAGTAACTTTACTGTACACCAGTGGACTTCGCAGTCATCCACCACAATCCAATAGAGCATGTTAGGAGATTCCCTAAGGAATGTCAACAGCACTTTGAAGGATCTACACAAATTATTTAAAAAATCAGGCTGTTCTGTAGTCAAACCTGATTCTAGATTTGTGTACGTAATAAAGTTGCCAGAGAGTTTATCTGTAAACCTCTGCGAGCAGCAGAAAATTAATAGCAAGCTTCATAAAGACAGGGCTATGGCGTATGTTGATGCTACTGAGGTTGCATATTCATGTCGGAAATTGTTTCTGCATGCATTTTGTTGAAAATACCAGCTGAGACATATTGATATAAGTTTATTTTTCCTCTGGCTGAGTTTGTCCGAACAGTGTCTTAACATTATCTTAAAATGTACTCTAAACTAGGAGTTTAGTGTAAAATCACGAGGTCTGAATAACAACACTTCTCTATCGTTAGGTCAAAGGGAAAATGTCCTCTTGTTAGCAAACACAGGACAGAAGCAGCCCACTCACCTCTTTGAGCTTCTTGGCCCAGGGTTTCTGGGCCTTCTTGAATCCCTCATCAGCCTCTTTAGCCTCCTTAAAGCCTCCAATCATCTGCTTGTGATAGGCCTCCTTCTGCCAGTTCTTCACCTTCTCCAGGTCTTCATTGAGCAGGCCGTTCTTCACCTCCTGATGCAGCTCGCTCACCTTCTCAGCTTCTGTCATCACACCCAGCCACGCCCGCTCCACCGTGCCATACTGTGGACCTAGGGTCAGGTGATACAAGAAGGGGACATTAGGTTGCAGAAAATATGAGTGGAAGCAATTGATGTGAGCATTGAGGAGAAATGTCTTGCTCAAAGTGGTCTCGTAAGCACTAACTCATAGATGGAGATCTCTGTTTTGTATCATTACTGATCACTTTTATCTGAACCACGTCTCCTCTTAGGAGCAGCGAGGAGATTTTCTTGAGAGTTGGAAGCTTATGTTCAGTTTAAAATTTAAGTTGTGTCTTAGTACAGTTATTATGGAGTTTTATTTGAGATCTGGCTTTAATCTGACTTGGGGATGTAGAGAGTATTAAAGGTGCACTGTGGAGATATAAGGGTGATCCCAGTGAGCACAATAATATGAAAGACGTCTTTTCAGTGCCGTTTCTGTTCAATGCCTTTTCAATTACAAATTATTTTATTAACCTTTATTAATCCAGGGAAAGCAGGCTGAGACCAGTCTGTGCCCTGTGATACAACACTAACATAATAAAAATAAATTATTTGAAATATTTATGATTACAGAATAAAATATTATAATAGTGAATCAATTTTGTTCAAGCTGGTCATGTTTGAGATGGTTGATCACCCTGCTGGAAAATCCATCTTGACCAGCTCGGCATGCGTTTTTGAACATGGTAACTGGTCAACCATCTCCCAGCTTCAGCTGGTTGACCATCTGATCCAATCTGCATGTGTTGGAATAAGGCAGTTGGTTGACCATTTACCAGCTTGTTACTGGTAATAAAGCTGTGCTGTGACTATTTAAAATTGACATTCAGACATTGGTCAACAAGCTCAACAGACAACACCAGCTCTTAGAAGCTGCTCACCCATTTAATAACCAGTTCGACCAAGCATTTAAACCAGCTCCAGCTGTTACTGAGAAGTTTGTCCATCTAAAAACCCAAGCTGGTCTAACCTGCATTTTCCACAAGGGAGATGGTCAACATTTGAAGCTGGTAGATGGTTGACCATTTACCATATTCCAAACACACGTCGAGCTGGTCAAGCTGGAATATCCAGCAGGGAATCCGGACAAGCAGAGTTGAGCAGGTTTATTCATTTAACCCCTCCTGTCCCGATACTAACCCTTCTCAACCAGCTGTCTCCATCTCTTGGACCAGGCAGTTAGCTGGTCACCATAGGACTTCTCAATCTTGGCACGCTCCTGAAGGCAGGCCATGAGATCATTGCAGAGCCGATGGCCGTCGTCAATCCGCTTGACGGCACGCTTGTAGTTCCCAACCTGAGAGTTGTCACAGGACATCAGACTAAAGCTGTGGTCACATGTAAAACAAAATGCTTTGCTTGAATCTACATAGTAATAATTGAAGGTCAAGATGCAGTCAAAATATACAACTGTAACACCAAATAAGTCAACAGACATTGGGATTCTTTTCTATTTTTAATTCTTTTTTATTTCTCAACTGTACAAATTGCTGAAAAGCCATGGAAGCCTGGTGGTCACTTGTGGCTGTGACAAACCTACATATTGAACCCTGAGTGCCCCACTGCACAGTTGTCAAACTGATTCCACACAGGGCCTAGTGCTCTCATCCCCAACTCTGGACCACACACTAATTTTTATTTGAGGTCCGCGCCATGCCATACCACACATGGTTTGATTGTGTTTTCACCTATCCACAACCCGCTCAAAACCAGCCAGAGTCGGGCTATATCGGAGGAGAAAAATACCTAGTACTTGCTTGTGACAAAGCAGGCTGATCGGTGGGGTTACAAACGGAGAAATCCAACGGTCAACGTTCATTCGTTTCGTTGTTTGAATTGACACATTCCGATGAGGATTCTAAACTGCCAACACCAGTCGACACATGCCCGCTGGCAACAGGGATTCTAGCCCCTAATGGCTAACTGTGCCCTTCCTCTCTGTCTCCCCCTACCTGTCTACCTGGCTACTGGTAACAGGCCCCGGAACTCATTGGGCAGGGTTATTCAACTCTTCCCCTATGAGAGCCAGTGCCTGCCTGTTTTCTGTTTTTACTCATCATTACTTGCACCCACCTGGTGTACCAGGTCTAAATAAGTCCCAGATTAGAGGGTTGCACTAAACTGAGTGAAACTGGTTTCGAGGGCCAGAGTTGGACAGGGATGTCATAAGGTAAGATTGAATAACCCTGGCCTAGGGTATTGGTTAGGATCTCCCCAGGGGAGGGTAAATGGTAAGAGTGAAAACCAGCAGACACTCGCCCCACTGTGGAATTGGTTTGACCTGTGAGGTAGAGCATCAGATCACTGCACCACTCAGGGTGCAGTACATTTCCTTCTTGAAAGAGTGAAATCTGAACTATATAATTGATCAAATGACTCCTATTAATTCTATCTCTGACTTAGTGAGGAGGAGATTTCCTACTAACAGCCTGAGTACCGGTAGACAACCACATATCGTCTCAGCATTGTCGTACCACCTTAAAACGGGCCACCTTAACACATGCAGTCCAGCTCTCCGATGCCCCCCAGAGCCTGCAGGGGGCGTGAGCTCATGGTGGGTGACCGGGGAAAGGAGGGGTGTGGGGGCTCGTGCATGTGTAGTTATGCAATGGATGCGGCTTCGTGAGAGAGCGCTTGTGTACGCGTGGTCTGTGTAACGGCATGCGCATGTACTGTACGTGCCCCCCCCCACCCAGAGTGCGCGTCTGAGTGTGTGCTTATGCACGGTGACTGCTATAATCCTCTACTCTTATTTAATGCGAGCAGACAGATTCTCAGAGACGGGACACGGACAGGAATGCAGGCCACAGACAAACCAGAGAGAACGGGCTCTGGGCTGGCTGTGGTGGGAGAGGGTTACTGGACATGTTTTGAGTTTCCATCTGATTACAGCCACAAACACCTGGGTCCTCCACTTTAGGTGACATCATCCAGGATGTCAGCAGCACAACGCCATTCTTTTATTTCTGAATGATAAAAACTCCCTTTCAGCACATTAGTATTTCTAGTGTTTTTCTATTAGAGATGTGCTGTTCATATTGTTTCATTGTTTTCTGTTATTCAGTATGCTGTGCTCAGAGTGTTTTTGGCTGAATAGAGATGTTAGAGCAGGTGCATGTGGGTTGAATGGCTCGCTCAGTTCTACTGTTATCTGAGAGGCTCTGTCTGTCTGTCTGAGCTTCTCCTACGAGGACACAATGGGGTTCTGTGCTATAAATCCATTACCAATAATGTGATGTTCTCTTTGCAAAAGCACGAACAACAACAACATCAATATACAACTATAATAATGTGGCTCCTCAAATAAAAGGAACCTATAGCAGAGCTGTCCAATCTGGTCCTGGAGATCTACTGTCCTGTAGGTTTTATCTCATTCCCTATTTGTGACTAACCTGTTTTGGTGTTTCATCAAGCTAATTATTAGAATCAGCCATGCAAAATTGATGTCGGAGGAGAAAAAACCTATAGAATTATTGTTCAGTTACAGGTTTAAGTAGCACTGACTTGTGGCACTTTTTTTTTTAATATCCAAAAAGGACTGTCTCCATTATAGAAATCGGGGTATACTATTTGCACCTTGTGTTTGCATTTTTATTTTGGTGTACTTCATGTGTAACTTTATTTTGTGTTGCCCCATTGCGCTTTGTCTTGGCCAGGTTGGTCTTACAAATGAGAATTGTTCTCAATCAGGCAATTTGGTTAAATAAAGGTTAAATAAAACAATTTGGTTAAATAAAGGTTAAATAAAACAATTTCCAGTGAGAGCACTTTTTTTCCATGTGAGAACTATTTTTGTTCTATACTGTATAGAAGAACCCTTTTGTCAAGAACAGTTTTTTTCCAGAGAGAGGAAGATGGTGGTCAGTGTCATAAAGAATGATACAGAAGAACAGTACGGATGGTGTTTGGGAAGTACCTCCCAGAAGCTGTCCATCGCGTCGTCAGCAGAAGCAGCCGCAGCAGATTCATCGTAGGACCCGGACATTATCCTGGTTGTGGCTAAGCAGACTAAAATGGAAACGTGTCAGCAGCAGAGCTGGGTTCCTCATGCACTAGAGCAGGAAGGGGAAAAAATTAAATAAATTAGATTAAACTACACACTGTAGATAGAAATACAAAGATATATGTGTTGACATAATAGAAGAACATCCTACATCATTTAGGACATCCTCGCTGCGACACAGTCTTGGTTCACTGTGCAGTATTTAGAAACGATATGTTTCACTCAGTAAGAAACACTCGTGAAATGTGTCCATTAAAAGTCCTAATGATGATGTAAAAATAGTATTCTGTCCCCACGCGTACTGATATGACCCAGAAACCAGGGCAGGTTGTCTGGCTGCCACCAGCTCCTGACTGGCTGTGTAAGTGGGCCTCATCAGCCAGGCTAACAGCGGGCCAGAGTAAGCTCTGCCTCTCCTCCGTCATATTCCTTTTGGTAATGTGCCAAATGCATGCATATTAAGTAGCACATATGCATGCACAGCCAGAGCACATAGACAGTATGTACAGTGCATGTTGACAAACTCAACTCAGTAAACAGAATAGACACAGTATAAATGTGACCTTGCCATCCTGGTTTAATTAATACCTGTTAACCTCTAAGGTTATACAACTACAGTAATAGGTGCCATTTAATAATGTAACTAATCTACCAAATTCCTTCATAACCTTTCCACTGATGAAAAGATTTGGTGCTTCTTGGCTTTCCTCTAAGGTTCCACACGATTTGTATCTATTCCTTTGACGGCTGTTCAATTTTTCGACACGAAGAATGAAATAGCACAGGCTGATTTGTGCTATTCTTGTATTGAGCTCTAATTGAAACTTAATCCGTTCTCCTTTCCTGTGTCAATAAACAGTTAATTAGTGGCTCCTACTTCAGGCCGTGAATTCTCTACATCTAAATAACAAGCATAGACAGGCAAACACGACACACATCTATAATAAATAGTCCCTAAACAAGGTATGGCTTATTTATGATTGCCTTAATTGTGCCAGCCCAACAAAAGCATATAAACTTAGTTTGGAAAGGAACAAGCTATGGTTTGTTTACAAATGTATACATCATAATTAACATGTAAACAATAGAGCAATACAACCTCAAATTGAGATTAAAAGCATGTAAAATATACTAATTTATAGACATAAAAAATGTTATTGTCTGGTAATGATTTGTAAGACAACATTTCAGCCTATTGCTGATTGTGCTTTACTCTGTGTTTTTCAAATCTAGCCAGCTTTTCTAAACATCTGTTTAGGCCAAGTCAGTTTCCCTTAAATATGTGGTATTGATTGTGGAGAAATTCAAGGCTAAACTCACTTCAATCTACTGTTTTAGGTAACTGGGATGTTTTGGCAACTGGGTTGTTTTGGCACAATCTGCACATGTGCATTTGCTGTGCCGGTGCAGATACAATATATTTAACTTTACTGAGTTAGCTCTATTAGTTAATATATACATTCAAAATATCAAAGGTTTTTCTAAAAAGTTATCAAATCAACATAATATCTGTCATTTTCAATACACACCACACCAAATCAATCTGTGCGAGATTCAGTCGGTGAAGGCAGAGCCAGCTGTACAGCTAGGCCTCTGACATTCGTCATTGCACTCTAGCGACTCCCACCGGCTGCTTGTGAGCCAGGACAGTTCATCAAGGTTGTCAGATGAGTGAGCTTCAGACCTTATGGGGACTGAGTCACTGGCTCACTTGTTTCCCCCCTGCCATCCCTAAGAAGTTTCATCAAGCCATGTCAGACTACTTGCAATACTTGACAGTGGAAAGAGTCACTAAGGAAGACTTTCTGTCCATTTTGACAGACCTGGGGCCCATGCGTTGGTAGAAAACACTGTGAAAAATACTCAGCCTTCTCTAAAGGTATTTAAAGATTGATATCATTTTAGTGGTCAGCAGCTCTGATTGGTAAAGGGGGTTGAGCTGTTTGGCCCTGTCTGTCTGTTTGGCCCTGTCTGTCTGTTTGGCCCTGTCTGTCCGTTTGGCCCTGTCTGTCCGTTTGGCCCTGTCTGTCCGTTTGGCCCTGTCTGTCCGTTTGGCCCTGTCTGTCTGTTTGGCCCTGTCTGTCTGTTCGGCCCTGTCTGTCTGTTCGGCCCTGTCTGTCTATGGTTGGGATTGTGCTGTTTGGCCCTGTCTTTCTGTTTGGCCCTGTCTGTCTGCTTTCACCCTGTCTGTCTACATTTGGGGTTGCAGTGTCCCAGTGTCTATGTGCCAGGAGACTAAGGTGTGTTGGTCCTCAACTCTGCAATAGTTTATGTGCCAGGAGACTGTCTGGTGTCATTATTATTGCACTTCCTGAATTTGCCAAGTGGTTGTGGTCCTGAGACATATATTTAATGATGACCCTGGTACAACAACTTTCTCTGCCAATCATCGTTTATGATGTCATCTCCCTGTACCCATCCTTCTGCAGACTGCTGTTAGCACTACAAAAACGTAAAAAACTAAATGCACACTAAACATAAAGTCAGTTTACCTTAACCTTACCCCAACCTTAACTTCACTAACCTAGCATATTATCCCCTGAACTAATTTGTCAATATCTGCAGAAGAACAGGCACAGGGTGATTACATCATAAACTGTGATTGGCAAAGGCAGTTGTTGTCCCAGGGTCACCATAAACAATATTGGTCTCAGGACAACAACCACTTGGAAAAAAAAAAATTATTGGTAGGAGGACCTGCGCCCTTGGACCATGCCTCATAACTACCTGGCCTAAATACTCCTAGCTATCCCTGTTCAAACCCCACCTGAATTTTCATGACTCTCCTGCTGTGGTTTCAACAGCCCACTGGTTCTCACATGGATTATTGGACCCAATAGTCATCAGAACACTCAAATATACTGATGAATGATGTGGCCTACAAAGGTCATGTAAAACTCATAATGTCAATATCACATGCAGCTCATTAGAGAAACTATGTCTCAGGGTTGTGGGATCAAATTCCACAGGGGACCAATATGACTGGCATTTGCAAATATATGCATTCACTACTGAACGTTGAGTAGAGAAAGGAAGTCTGCTAAATGAAGTAAACATTTCTTCCTATCCTCCTTCCTTTGTATGGAGTGATACCTCTCCTCTTGGGATTTAGGATGAGTATCTGTTTAAGAGCATTAGCACGGATTATGTGGAAAGGACTACTATAAAAATGTTAATAAATACAAGCAAATTATTTACATAAAATGCATTTGATAGATTGTGGCCAAGGCTGGTTTAGCGATCTAATCTCATTGAAATGCTGCAGACATATTTCTGTACACTTCAGAAATCTTCCTGCTGCTGATTCGTCATGCTGTTGATGAAACATAATGTCTTCAGCATTTCAATGAAATTTAACCCTTCAACGGCTAAAAGATTTTAGGTCCGCCTGGCATATAGTTGACTTTTTAGCCTCTAGAAAGGTCAGACTTTGACATACAGTGAAGTGCCTTATGGTTCTGGACTCAGCAGACACATGGCTACAACATGGATGAATGAAATCCAACATCCTGGGTCATTGAATTTTATGTTTTATTAAATATTTATCCCAAAGAATGTATGTATATTTTGTTGTTTTTTATGTATAAAACATGTAAACTATCATGAATAAGGCTTTTTATTACTTATTTTCAAGCCCCCAGGTCTCCTGGACCAGTGTGCAAAGTTTGGAGGCCATACAAACAAGTCAACATCAAAATGCTATACTCTTTTCTCACTATATTTCTATACGTTTTTGAAATCCCAGCTATATTTCACTTTTGAAAAGTGTTGGTGTTATGTAGGATGATGTCCTACATCATTGCAGGGTTGTTATTTTGTCATTTTCACTTCCTACTTCCTGTCTGTAATGTGTTTAGTAAAATAGGCGACCGTCTAAAAAACATGACCGACTTTGAGGCTTCGCTGTGTTTATCGCACAGGAATTAGCTACCACTCATTCTTTTTGTCTGATCTTCCCCTTTCCAACGGTATCAAGCTTTAGTTGCTAGCATGTAGGTTTCGCGAGATAATTGCGAGATAATCGTGTTTGACTCTAGAGCGTCAATCGACTGTGAAGGGTTTTAACAACTGTGCAAATGTCTGTGCGAAGGAGAAAATCTTAGGACATTTATTCTTCGAGTAAGTTGTGATAAGAGTGTGGTATTGCAAGAGTAGATTTGTACACTACATATAAGTGTATTTGTTTTCAGGGTTCTGTGCTGCTGTAAGAGCATGGTAGATGTATCGTTGTGCCTCCTGCAAGTAGTAGTTGAGTCGATGCCTACGCTCTGAATGCGACCATTTTTCCCTATAATCCTGTGATAAAATATTTGGTTGCTCGTTTGATCATTCTCCTGTCCAAGTTAACCCATACAGCTTCAAGTATGTTTAGGTCAGAGCTCTGAAGTGACCAATGAAATACTATATTCAATCTACAGAGTTCCAATAAAAGTAGTTCTTAACAGTCGTTATAGAGTTTTCAGAATCATTATCATTATAATTTTTCCCAATGAATCAGATATGGTTATTTCATGTAGCTGTTGCTCTGGGTACTAAAGGTTAAGTAGTCAAGTTCTGGATGCAGTGTGGCATCAACACTGAGGGTCCTATGTACATTTAGCAGTGAGGGTCCTATGTACATTTAGCAGTGAGGAACACACAATAGGTCACTGATTCAAGAATATTTTAACTAATTAGGTAAACAAAGATGAGCCATCCTCAATCAACACACGCTCAACAAAACAATTAAAGCAGAAGGTGAAACTGATTGAATTCACTTGAACATACAGTGGAACGTTTATGTTCCTTGCAGATTTGAAGAAAACCAGCTTTATATGAGGTTTAAGAAAATGAAATATTTAATTCAGAATTCCATGGTCTAGAGTAAAGCACTCTATTAAATTATGGAACCTTTTGTGATCGCTTGTCAGAAAATGTTATAAAGATCTCCATGTAATTTCTATGGGTGTAATTCAACAAATTCGAATACAATTTCATGTAGTTAAAACGCTGTGACTTACACTTTAATACATAAAGCAACACATCTTGCTTTAAATGAAAGACAATCGTATACTACCGTATTAATACAAAATAAATTATACTGTAGGCTCTATGAAATGTATGCAATAGAAAAGCAATAGACAGGGAGTTTATTCTAAAAGATTTTTTCAGTTGAGGGCCCTGAAACGTCCATTAAGGCACACATCTCAATCTGAACCATGGAACATGGTGTACCCTGTATGTTGAATCATAATTCAAACTAATGGCTAGGCAGCTATGTACTGTAATACAGCAGTAATGCAGTGCAGTTTGTCAAATCAAACAGTTGTCATTAAATTTCATTATTTTGTGGTAGACACACACACACACACACACACACACACACACACTGAAAGACAGACACACATCCTCTATTCTATATAAAGTATCAGTGACAGGAAGGTCAAGTAAGAGTCTGACAATATTAGCATCAAAGTAAAATGAAGGAGATGTTTTAAAACTGCCTTGAGAAAGTTTCAATTCTGCTACGAGTCTATGACTGTCAGAGTTGTAAAAGGTACAAAGTGAAAGTACTTGGCTGTGTTCACCCATTTTGGGATGTTCCTGAATAAAACATAAATGACCAGTTAATGGAAATGTATAACTAATTACATAATAATTCATTTTTCACTCTTTCTATAAATTTCATAGATCACTGGTTAGTTATGAACTCCTACCTACGGTGGCCCTGAAGTGCAAATCACAACAGCAAATAGGAAAACATTTCAACAAATCATAAAACACAATGGCAAATAAGAAAACACAACGGCAAATAGGAAAACACAACGGCAAATAGGAAAACACGACAGCAAATATGAAAACACGACAGCAAATATGTAAACACTTAAACAAATCATAAAGCACAACGGCAAATAGGAAAACACAACAGCAAATATGAAAACACGACAGCAAATATGTAAACACTTAAACAAATCATAAAGCACAACGGCAAATAGGAAAACA